>OX352305.1:3675210-3955210 GCA_947086415.1 Pammene aurita
ATAACGAATTAAATAACTCATTAGAGCAGATATCACAATATAAGTCACTTAGATAATGACTATCGTAATATTCGTCGTCCCAGGTATAGGACAATGTTATCCTGCAGTCATCGCAATATCCTTTTAACATAACATTTTCGTCAGAGAGCGATATCTCAATACTGGTAAAGACTGTAAAAACAGTTGCTTCGCTATTAACCGTGGCAAGTTGAGCCCAAATATTTTTGATTTTATGATTTTTCATCTGAAAGAATGTATATACATGAAGTTTCCGTTTGTTTTTTTTTTTATTTACATTTAAAACTTACTTTCGCCATTATGGAAAAATCGGACTCCTCTTCTACATAACGTGTTGTATATTCCCTTAAACAATTCACTATTATGTTAAATGTGCTAGCGTATAAATTGTATAATAGTATTGTATTATTTAAAGATAGCTCATACCTAATAAATCATAATGTCTAATGTTATGTTACTCGGAATCGACAAACGCTTAGTTTATACGCTAGCACATTTAACATAATAGTGGATTGTTTAAGGGAATATACAACACGTTATGTAGAAGAGGAGTCCGATTTTTCCATAATGGCGAAAGTAAGCTTTAAATGTAAATAAAATAAAACAGAAACTTCATGTATATACATTCTTTCAGATGGAAATCATAAAATCAAAAATATTTCGGCTCAACTTGCCACAGTTAATAGCGAAGCAACTGTTTTTACAGTCTTTACCAGATATTGAGATATCGCTCTCTGACGAAAATATTATGTTAAAAGGATATTGCGATGACTGCAGGATAACATTGTCCTATACCTGGGACGACGAATATTACGATAGTCATTATCTAAGTGACTTATATTGTGATATCTGCTCTAATGAGTTATTTAATTCGTTATGTTAATACGTGTACTATAATGAAACCAATTAATTTTGTTTACGTCACACCTGGCCATAACGTAAGTTTTGCCGCACGCTACGCGTACGGTAAAACTCGCATTATGGCCAGATGGAGACCTAAAATTGTGTACTCACCACGGGCAGTAAAAAAGAAAGCCCTCTATCGCATATTTACAACCCTCGCCTGCGGCTCGGGTCACAAATACCTGCGATTTCGGTCTTTCTTTCTTTTACAGTCCTTGGTAAGTAATGTACTATTATAAAATAATAAACACAGCAAAATAGCACATCCGTCGTTTCGTTGATTTAGTAGTTAGTAAAATTAGTTACAAATGCTAACACAGCAGTAGTTCAGTGACCTTTTTTGACAGTCATACGTCAAATTAAAAACAATACACCCTTTGCTGCTAGGCAACAAACATAAAACTTAAAAACGAACTTTCAGTTCAGAAGCCTACTCTTGATACTTGAATACTTTCGTTAGTTTTTTTTTTTTACAGTATGTTGCACCAAATATAATCAATTGATTTTTTGTATGCTAGTAGCTAATCCTATAAGCAATTTACGTGATTTTTTTCATAATTGTACTTTCAAAAAAACGTGTTGGAAAGAGCTGTCAAAAAATAAATTGACATTTATTTCTTTTATTTTTCACGTATAAAATATTAATAAAATTATAGGGTATACTCCCACTCAAACTACGTAGCTGTGATTTTGTTTCAACGCTTTAGCTGCTATGGATTAGGAGATATACGAGTTTGAAAAAATTGTTAAAAAAATACATTTTTGACATTATCTCTGAGACAGTTCAAGATAGAGGGCTGAAAGTTGGAGTGATTACTAGTTATGAGGCGACAAACAAGTGACATTTACTAATTCAACTTTTCCTCACAGGGGCCACACGTCCTTCCTTAGCCTGCTAAACCCTTTAAATTAATAACTATTCACCTTTCATTTTATTGCATAGGCAGGTACCTACAATCGTTATTACATTAATAGTACACGCAACTAAGATGAATTTTAAACTTTAATGAAGCAGGTACTTAACCTTGGCACTTACACCTTTAAAATTAAATATATTCGTCAATAGGTTAGCAAACTAATCAAACTATTAAAATAAAGCGTTAAATATTAACTATGACATGACGAATTCACAAAAAAAAAAACAAACTAAAATACTTGATCAAACTACTTACCATTATTCGCGGAACAAACACAACACGTATTGACACGTCTACATGAGCAAAGCGCACTGATTTAGGTAGTTGCCGGCGGAGTCAGGCGAGCGACGCCATATTGCCAATTTGCCAACCGTGCCGAGCGCGCCCGACGTTAGCCGAGCGCGACCCGAAGGTACGATGTTGTAAGTTTCGGCGCGGCCGAAGGGTTCGGCCGTTTTTGGCCGAAACCGAAACTGGGGCCGAAACTTGATTTTTTGGCCGAAACTGGCCGAAACCGAAACCGAAACCGAAATTTCGGTCGGACACTAGTTGTCAGTATATATGGTTGCCTGTACATAATTGTTGTTAATTTTAACGTCGTCGCTACGCCAACGTTTGGCTCAAACAATGTTTTTCAGCGACAACCTTTTGTATTTTTAGCAATATTATTGTTCAATTTTAAATATAAACTCCCGTGTGACTCCCTACACATATTGAAGCGAATAGCTCACGTTATCTTTAAGTCGAATATTTACTTTATTCATAAAACAGTGCAAGCTTACAGTATACACCAATTCGCTTACATGTTAGGAAACAGATTGTCGTCAAAATAGAGAAACACAATAAAATACAAATTACATTCAGAGTAAATAATAATCTAAATATATAAAAGAAGTAACTGACTGACTGACTGACTGACTGACTGACTGACATATCAACGCACAGCCCAAACCGCTGGTTCTATAGATTCCAAATTTGGCACGTAGGTTCCTTATAAGGTCTAGGGATGCACTAAGAAAGGATTTTTTTTTAATTCACCCCCTAAGGGGGTAAAATGGGGGTCCAAAGTTTGTATGGCGAATCAGGATTTGTTAGACTATTTTATTCGAAACTTCACAGGAGTATTCCTAACGATAAATGAGTAATCACGTGTTTTAGTTTTTTTTAAATTTCACCCGTAAAAGGGGCAAATGTGGCCACAAAATCTGAAAATCAACATGGGTATTGTATCCTAGTAACAAATAAGTATATGCCATAATAGATTAATAAGCATTTCAGTCAATTATGTTAGATCATGACAATTAAGAAATAGTCTAACAGCACGGCTAGCACGTCTTACGCGTGACTGGCGCGACAAGAGACAGATTTGCGTGACTTCAGTTGTCGCTAGTTGGCAGCACAACTTGCGCGTGAAAGGAGCGACAGACTCGCGATCAAATGCCACTGTCATAAAATGACGGTGACTTGCGACTTGGAACTTAAATCCTTCGCACAACTTTGAATTCTCTTCGCGTCAGTTGCAGCCGCGGGTGCATGTTGTGCTACCGGAAAGCGAGATTTTTGACAGGGTACGAGAAGGTTTTCCCTACACGCGGCTTTAGTCGCTCGTGCAGTATTACACAAACGCGTCGAAGGGTCAGCGAACATGTCAGCGTCTCGTCTACGTACTGGGTGATTTTTTATTTGTACTTGTACACATATGCAGGGACTTAAGAGGCTATATTAAATTTTGCCCAAGACTTCGTTTGCGTGGAAATAGCCCCATTTTCACCCCCTTCAGGGATGAGTTCTGAGATAAAACTACCCTTTGTTGGGGAAGGCCCCGGGACTCAAACTACATATAAAATTTCATCTTAATCGGTTCTGCGGTTTAAGGATGAAGAGGTAACAGACAGACTCACTTTCGCATTACTAACATTGTTATGAAATAGGGATTACAAACCGATTATTCGAAGACGGCTGGACCGATTCGGAAACTATTTTTTTTTGTTTGAAAGAGTATACCTAGTCGGTCCTTAAGTTCTGTCACAAGGGTTTTAAGTGATGAAATATAATACAAAGCTTTTATTAAAAAAACTTTGACCTGATTAGAAAGCTTATTTCATACAGATTAAAATATAATATGATTAACTTATAATCAAGATCGCGTATTTTATAGATCCTAGTAAACTTGAAGATTGTTGTCAGTCCCAAACACGCCGATGATTTATGAAAATTGTACTTCACAAAAGTTGGTTAAGATCATTGTTATACTTAGTTGTCCAGAGTTACAAATTGTTATTTTTATGAAAGTAGATGATTAAGGCATATTTCAAAACCAATATTTAGTTGACTTACAAGTCTATGCTTCAGCTATTCTTCTCCTGAACCTCAACGTATTTTTCAGTTTTGAGCAAAACACGATGATTTTGATGCCATACATCAAGGTAGTTTTCCAAAATTGTGTATACTAGCCTTCTTGTCAGTCAGACCCATGATAATATATTAAAATGAAGGTAAAAGATTAAGCTAATGCAGTATGCAAGACTGAAGCCTCTTAAAATTGAATAAAAATAATTATGGTCAACTCGAACAGGGCGCGTGTTTTTGACGTGGTTTTTTATTGCGCTTTTTGGAATGTACAGGGAATTGTGTAAAAGTGCCACAACTATTTGCCTTAAATAATATCGTAAATTAATCAGTGTTAAATAGGCTTTTTAACCATATATTGAAATAGTAAGCCACCTCTAACAGTTCCTATTTTACCAGTCCAAACCCTAGTGACAAAACTTATGAACCGACTAAGTACTTCACAGTTGGTCCCGTTGTAACCAGGTCAGGATCTGATGATGGGATCCTGGAGAAATCGAGGGAACTCTTCAACTATTATAGGTATAGGTACTTATAGTGATTTGAGTATTTTTTACAGCAGCTCGAGTATTTGCTTTTGGAAAGGTGGATGCTAAGTGAAGTCGGTTCTTTTTTGTTCAAAATTATTAGTATTAAAAAACCGGTTATGTTCGTACTAAAGATAACCGGTTTGCATATGACATCAATTATTATTATGTTTCTTTTTTGTGAGTTGTGGTCAAACTATCCACACGATAATTGCTGCCATCATTTTATAGCCGCAGGTATCTTGATATAATTGGTTACAGATGGCGTTAATCTAAAACATATCGATCTGCGGCTAAACCGCAAACCGGCCAAACCGCATCGCAACGTATTCCCGTGGCACTGCACCTCACGTAATTATCCGTAATGCTATACGGAAATTATGGTCACACTACTCACAGTTGACTGTGGCCGTGCGATAATTCACCGAGCAAGCGAAACGAGCGTAGCATCTCCATTTCAGCTTGGGCAAAAATGGTTGGTATAGGCCGGGGGCCCAGCTGCCACCAGTAGAGACTGGACGCTTTTCTCAAGCATCGTAAAATTTTGTCAGCAAATTTTAATTATCGATTCAGTGTTTGAAACTTTTACAAAATGGCAAAGGTACAAACGACTTAAGCGCCATTTAGTTTGGCGCTTAAAACGTGTGTATAAATTAGCTGTGATTGATAGTGGAAGGACTGGAAGGCTTGATGTAGTGTAGGTACTTGGGAGCACGTTGGAGCGACAATCCAGGGGAGGCAAGTACAAGTCCTGTAGTTTTCCTGAGTCCTACACAGTTCATTTTATGTTGTCATGGAAATATGTTATCTATTTGTGGTGTTCCAATATATAAAAATGTAAGTAGAATAAAAAAAGCCAAAGCAAATAGCAAAAGAGAAAATACAGTTTTCCGATACCTGCTATTAGTTAAATCAATCACGTATTTAAGCGTACACGTAGGCATACGTGTTGTGGAACCATCCTGTGCAACCCGAACAGATCACTGTTGGACTTTATTTCTCATCTCATTCATTCAACATTATATATTGTCATGCTAAATATTGTAATTATTCCTTTTATAATGGAGCATCAAAATAATAATATATTATTTTAGGTCCGTAATAAAATCTTAATTTAAAATAATTTGGCTCCCTATTTATCAACATCCAAGGACATTGGTGTCCCTACTTATATTGACAGTTAATGTCAAACTCGTAAGAGCGACTAGTAAAAAGAATAGGTAATAGGTAGGTATGTATATTCTCGCAACGTGGTCGCTCACAATGGGCCTCATAACATAAGAAGGCTTAAAGTCACTCAAAGAGCAATGGAGCGAGCTATGCTCGGTGTTTCCCTGCGTGATCGTTAAGTGGCAGTGGACGGGCCACATTGCTCACAGAACCGATGGACGATGGGGCAGAAAGGTTCTTGAGTGGCGACCGCGTACCGGAAGACCCAGTGTGGGAAGGCCCCAGACTAGGTGGACCGACGATCTGGTTAGAGTCGCGGGAAACAGTTGGTTAAGGGCGGCGAATGACCGTTCGTTGTGGAGATCATTGGGGGGTTTGTCCAGCAATGGACGTCTTTCGGCTGAAATGATGATGATGTATATTTTCAAGGTGTATGTAATGAGCACGTCTGTATACGACAGATTGTAATGCAACAGCCTTTAAGCTAAAACCACGTAGGTGGCTCCTTGACCATACGTTTTATTCAGTGGATGAATTGTATGAGCTTCCTACCTAATGTATTTCCTAGACCTAAGCTTGACCTGTAACTTGGCGTTATGAATAAATTATTTGTAAGGTCCTAACTCTTAGGGTCTGTGCAAAAAGAGAAGGCTTGTAGAATATGAGTTCTCATTTAAACCACGAGACTTCTCTGTCCGCACAAACGCTAACATGACTGTGCGAATCTTAGAGAATTCAACCAACCGACGTGGCAATTGACAGGCGTTCCCCTCTGCCGAAAACATATGTCCAGTGGTCATATTTATTGTATGTACTGACGTTTATCTGACGTGGCTATTTGTACATACGAATAGCTATATATTTGACGTTCCCCTCCCCCACAAAAATCAGCAGACTTTGTTTGTATAGAAAACGACAGACATGGCCGCTCCGGTTGGTTGAATTCTCTAAGGTGCGAATCGTGTAGGGCGGCCACACTAAATCAAAATTAGGTCACACAAAATATCTTATTTTCCATTTACGTTAAGGTGTTCTTGTTAGAATCTAAATCATTTGTTACGGCCAAGATAAAAATGATTCGTTCGTGTAATGGCCACTTAAACGTGTCCGATTGCGTGCCGACTCAAATAATCGTAACTAACATGACAATGGCGTAAATATAATAAATCTAAGCGATCTAGTCTCACACAACTCATATAGATATGTTTTATTAATATAATTATATTTTTCTAATCGTTGATCATAATGCTTGAATTGAGACCTTGTAGACCGAACTACTAGTCTGCGCTAGCGCATACTTTTCGATGGAGCTTTTATGGTCGCATATTTAAGCATCGTCGACGATGTTGAAATAGATTTTCATACAACGACGCCGTAGATTTTCATAATACGAACAGAACGTCGAACAACAACGACGTCGACAACGTACTCTTCCCCGACCGCCGGCACAATCGACCGGGAGATTGAAGTTACTAAATTGTATAGAGGAGGCAGGTTGTAGCAGCTTATCCTTCGAACTGAACAGACATAAAAAAATAGCAAAAAAAACAACAATCCCGACGAATTGGGAACCTCCTCCTTCGATATCTTGAAATCGTTTGAAAATACGCCACACCAGCATTATAATCTATCAATTAAATGGCTGACAGATATATTAAAAACATACTTTATAAACGTTGTTTATGGTATTCAATAATAACATCGCTAACGATGATTTTATGGATTTTCATACAATATTAATACCGGCTCAATTCACTGGCAGTTTGAGGTTGCTAAATCGTATACAAGACAGCAAGTTATAACAGAAATTGAATTGAAATTAATCTTATGTCACAGTCGTAGAAAATAATATTTCAGTCAGATTTTGTTAGCTTGACGCATGTATACCTAACTGTAGCGAAACTCGAAGCATATCGAATTTTTCTACCTTTTATATTAGCTGCCACCAAGAACAAATATTAAATTAGAAGAGGCAAGTACCGCCAATAGTATAAATCCGCGAGTGGCCATGTCTTCCTACTTACTTGATAGGTATTTTTATCTGACAGTTGGAACATCAAACATATCAAACGCATTATAGTTCAAAATCTGTAAGAATGAACTTTTGACACTTCAGCATTGACGTCATTAGTGTTGGGGCTAAGACGTATCCTTTGTCAAATTTAGCGATTATTTATGAATTGTTCGAATCGATTTTACTACAACCGATCTTTTCTTGTTATATGCCTACATATTTTGTATAACAAATCTTAACTGCAACTGCTTACAAAATTTTGGGAGAAAGTACAGTTCAATAAAAATGGCTAACCCGAATTTTTTCATATTTTTTGGACTTACGGTTCAAAAGTTACAGGGGGAACCCAGTTTTTCTGACTTTCGAAGCGATTACTTCTGAAAATATTTACTTAATCACAAAATGTTCAAAGAAACCTCGATGTTATTTTTGAAGACCTATCGATTGATGTGCAACATGTTAATATTTTATAATTTTTTTTAGTTTAGCCATTTTTGAGTTATGTCTAAAAAACTTCTTCCATAGGCATCAGATACGACCTTTTGGTATTAGTTAGGTTCTTATTCCATTGAAGGTACGGAATCCTCCATTATGCGTGGTCCGACATGCACTTAGCCGATTTTTATGGAATTGGACTCGTACACCGTCCATATACTACCTAATAATACAGGTAATCCAAATACGACAAAGCTCAAAATATGTCGAACAGTTCTGAAATTTGGTACGTAGGTTAAATAGATGTATATGATGATACGACCTTTTGGCATTAGTCTGGTTCTTATTCCATTGAAGCTACGGAACCCTCCATTATGCGTGGTCCGACACGTACTTGGCCGGTTTTTTAACATCGTACTTCATTTTATTTTCGATTAGTTTTGGTTTTTAATATTATATATTGTCTATTGATTACATAATCGATTTTATCGACTTACGGAAATGTTATATGAATCGGAACAGCAGATATGGTCACAACCCTAAATTTAAAAAAAAGGAGGCGTAGACCGTAACTGTTTGCACGCTCAATTGTTATCGTAAAATATTCAATAACTAAGATATGAAAAAATGTAACATTAATTAAGTAATGTTTATTAAAAGTGAAATATTGTGTTTACGTATATGACAAGCTGTAAAATCGTTATGTGATTTTTTTTATAATTTCAAAGTGTCTTGCGCGTTTACGTTCTACGGGCGTTGCGATGTGTCAAAAGTTCATTCTTACAGATTTTGAACTATAAAAGCATATCAAACGTTTTCTGAAGCAGTCAGATTTGTTTTTTTTTATATTTAAACAATAGGTACCTACATTCTCTGTCTCTCAAGCAAGCTGTCTTCTTGAAGAACTACGCATTATTTTGTATCTTTAAGATCGAATGTTTTGAAAAAAGAAGTCCCGCCGAGTTTCTTGCCGATTGCCGGTGTAGGATTAGAATTAGAACCGGTGGTAGTTTTTTTTTCTCTAACGTTCATAAGTGCATTGTAATGTGCCTAAATTGAAGAATATTTTTTTTCTCATGAGTTTGGTTATGTGATCGTTGGACATAATAAAGAACACACGGTGTACAAGCATTTGAGGCTTCTAGCTTTAAGTTTTTTCTGTGGTTGCCACTTATGTCGGAATTCGTTTCTAGAAAGGCACAAAAGCTTTTTTTACAAGCTAGAGGCCTATAATATCAAGTAGCCGCCAAATACTCATTAAACAAAGACTTAGCTCGCCCTGACATCTCATCCAAAGTACTTACACGTTCTGATCCGCCGTGACAAATGCCACGCCCGAGAATCTCTCAACATTCATCAGGTTTATTTAACAAGCTTTTTTACTTTTTGTCAGGTAAGTATTTTTCTGTCTTTTTTAGGATGAACTATTGATTACTTGTAAACAGGAAAAAATTATTAACTTACCCACAAGTCAAATGTGCTTTGTTCAAATAGTAGAATTAGGAAAAACTACTTAAAGTAGTAGTAATAGTAAAACACTTTATTGTACAAAAAATCTGCTAAAGACGTATATAACACAACATATACTTACGTACAAGGGCGAACTTATCCCTTTAAGGAGCTTCTTGACAAAGTTAACCTTTTAACAATTGAGAGAGAAAGTCGGAAGTGCTAGGCAGACTTACTGTACGACATGGTTAGATGAGTGGTTAAAAAATAAATAAAGTAAGGGTAAAGGCAGCTGTGGCTCACTTTCGTCTGCAAGGCATATTCATGTTCTTATTAAACAAGAAAGCGCATTTATCCTATGAACACTATGACCCTTACCTTAGAAGCAAAGAAGAAACTTTTACTTTTGAGGCATGGCAATTTTGGTAGCTCTAATAGTTACCAGCTGTCACCCTTAATACTTAGGAAATAGAGACGAGTCTTCTGGAAATATCGTAAATCGAAATATTGTTACCTGCTTTGCGTCTTACTCGAAAATTCAATGGAACAGATTGTCGATGTTCGCGGTAGACTTTCTAATTCCTTTTCCTTTTAAATTGGCTGGACACGCTGCCGCGTGTCTAGATTTCTGGAGATACTTGAATATTATGGACAGACGAAGAGATAGACGCGGTCTTTGAAACCAGAAACTACTACAAAATCATCTAACGTTGAGAGGACACAGTTCAGGTAGGACAGCATATCAAACGTTTTGTAATGCACAGTCAGATTAGGTTTTTTTTTTCATTTTAATTAAACAATAGTTACATTGTCTGTCTCTCAAGCTGTTTTGATATGTATTCTTATAGAATCTAATGTATAACTGTTTTGAAAAAATAAGTCCCACCAAGTTTCTTGCCGGTCATAATACTTCTCGGGTCAGAGGTGTAGGTAGGGTTAGAACCGGTGGTAGTTTTTTTTCTCTTTCTGACGTACATAAGTGCATTGTAATGTGCCCAAATTTAAGAATAAATATCTTTTATCTTTTTATCATTTCTTTTATCTTTGTGACAGGGCTCCATATCATCCTTCGTCTACGGAGCCCTAGAAAAATGCGAGCCCCCTTTTACTTAAACCTCGTCCTAATAACGTAGCTCGTTCATTGAAGGGCGGATTACTCGAATCATAATTCTGCCAAAACCCTCACAGGCCTAATCGTGGCACTTAAAACAAAATAGGGTTCATGAAACGATTAATTACTTCTTTGGGCAAATTTGTTGGAGACGTATAAGGAAAGTTGGGCTTAAACGATTAAAGGCAGAGAAAGAGTTAAGGGGTTATTCACTCGTATTTCTCTATTAGCCCAGTTGGTCACTACCAACAGCAGGCAATGTCACTATTGCCTACGAAGCAGGAGGTCCCGGGTTCGAATCCTGGTAAGGGCATTTATTTGTGTGTTTATCACAGATATTTGTGCCTGAGTTATGGATGTTTTCTATGTATTTAAGTATTTATCTATAACTATCTATTATATATATCGTCACCTAGTACCCACAACACAAGCCTTATTGAGCTTACTTTGGGACTAGGTCGGTTTGTGTAAGATTGTCCTATAATATTTATTGATGTTATATATTTAAACTTTCAACAATAAAAAATACGAAAGGCGAACTTAATGCCAAAAGGCATTCTCTACCAGTCAACCGTCGGACCAAAATAAGCTTAAAATAAGGTACTTAGAAAATAGTGCGAGAAATTATTACACACATACACATACACGGGTTTTTTTTTAACTTAATATAGTTTCAAATCTATGTTAAATAATAAACGAATTGGTTAGTACCTATATAATAAGTACATAACATTAGGTATCTTTACTATATTAACGCGAATATTGACATGAAAAAATAAATGCTTTAAAAAAACAATGGAAATTTACTGTTTTATAAACAAATATAAAGCGCGGTAAAATTAATTATAACTCTTAAACTTTAACAAAATTTAATAATAATAAATTTCAATTGTAACATTTTGGCCCCAACAGTTCCTCCAAATTACGCTTCCATGTAAAACGGTTGTAACTGAATTTTCCCAAGCTGAGCCCGTCATAATTTCTCATTTACGACTAACAAGAAATAAAGTTCCCTTCATCTTGGTCCGCTTGAATTAACCAAGTAATTTAAGATTAGGCTTAATAATGACTGACTAAATAAAGGTAGACAAAACTTGGGAGCGAAGCAGTGGTGGCAAAGTCTTGACAGCCTCCTAGCCTAGTCGGTAGAGGCAGGAGGTCCCAGGTGGTTCGAATCTTGGTAAGAAGTACGTGTCATCACGAATATTTGTCCCTGAGTTATGGATGTTTTCTATGTCTTTAAGTATTTATGTTTCTCTATTATATTTAGGTACAGTCACCGGCAACAGTAAATTCCTACATGAAGGCCGCAAATATGTAACACGCTCTTCCAGCCCTACAAATTGGAGCGTGTCACATATTTATGCGGCCTTCGTGTAGGAAGATACTATTGACGGTGACTCTACCTAACCTAACATATCGTCGTCTAGTACCCACAACACAAGCCTTATGGTCTAAGAGCTGGCCACGTCAGATATGACACAATAATGACAGCAATGAAACCTGTCTAATTAGATTGCTTTACTATCCTTATTGCTAGGTCCGGGAATCTGGCAGCTTTTAATGGGTAGAGCTCAGACTGACAGATCAAGAAAGTTTTTAAGTTGGAAAAAAGTAATACCAAAATAGGTAAAAACTGCCGAAGTTCTGTCATTTATAGAGGAGGTTATTTTAACAGTAGAACAAAAAAATAGGGTATTATTGCGGAAACATAAACAACTTCCCCCAACAGAAATTTCTGGCTATGATATAATTTAATTAATTACATAATTTCTCATAATATTGCATCAAACCCAGATCTCTCGGATTTGTTTTCTTAAAGAGGTTTGCATTCTTTGACCTCCACCACTTTACAGCTGCCAGATGTCCAGATCTAGAAATAGGCATAGTATATCAAACTGACTAGAGGGGTTTGGTTGCTCTCATTATTGTTTCATATCTGACGTGGCTAGCTCTCCGTCTATTAAGTAGTTAATTTATGTTTTGTCTATGAATAAGGGCGATAACCTTTCCGTTTTTGCCGTAGTCGAATCAAAAACCAAAAATCTCAATCATAGTGAGCGGATGATCCGAGTAAATAAACAGAGGTAACAAAGAGGAATTTCTAAAGATGGCAGATTAATACAAAGTTTTTGCTGATCAGGACTTACCGAGTTATGACTGATAACATATTCCCAGGGAATCTTTCAGTAAGCAGACTTTCTGTAAGCTTGTTTGCAGTTGGCGAAGGTGACTGCGGATTTTATTTTCTTGGAGACTGGGTGAGAAAAGTTTCAGGCTGTTTATTTTTATTTTTTTATACTACGACGGTGGCAAACAAGCATACGGCCCGCCTGATAGTAAGCAGCTACCGTAACCTATGGACGCTTGCAACTCCAAAGGAGTCACATGCGCGTTGCCGACCCTTTACAAAAAGGAGGATTCACTGTGTTGACGGCTAAAGGAACAAGAAGGTCCCTCATCGTCAACACACTGAGTCCTCTTTGAGCTGTTTGGCAACCTTACTCACCAGCAGGAATACAACACTTTTCAGTCGAATCGATTAACCGACTATCTACAGATAAATAATCTTCTTCCTCTTAGCGTTTGTCCCGGCTTGACAACCCAATCCCATGAAATGGCATAGGCATTAGTTTTTACGAAAGCGACTGCCATCTGACCTTCCAACCCAGAGGGGAAACTAGGCCTTATCGGGATATTGGGTCCGGTTTCCTTACGATGTTTCCTTCACCGAAAAGCGACTCGTAAATATCAAATGATATTTCGTACATAAGTTCCGAAAAACTCAGTGGTACGAGCCGGGGTTTGAACCCGAGACCTCCGGATTGAAAGTATTACCGCCAGGCTGCCAGCGCCTAACTAAAGATAAATAATGAACTTTTAATTTTTACCTATGTTTTTTTTCAACTGAAAAGTTATGGCTTGTCCTCTGACTTACATCGATGAATAGCTGCCAGTTGCCCGGATCTAGTACCATAGTATAGGTAGTAAGGATAGTATAGCAAACTACCAGAGGGGTTTCGTTGTTCTCGTTATCGTGCCACATTTTAAAGTAGGCATAAAGGTACCTGTCCTGTTTCGATTTATCTACAATTTATGTATTCTTTTTTATTTAAATGGAACTAAAGGTTTGTTTGTTATCTCATAAGCTAATATTTAGATGTGACTGTTTGTTTCCTAAATAAATAAATAAATAAAAATCCGGGGTAAGCTCGTAATCTAATAGAAGCATTTTTTTTTTCATTTTAGACGTCAAAAAACTTTAAAAAGTTAAAAATACGTACGTTTTTAATTATTATATAATGCTCATTTTCACCTATTTGGCCATATTTTTAAATAAAATTTCTCATGAATCAATATTCTTATTATAGTAGGAGAGCCCATGACACTGAACCTAGTTCGATAAGTCTCCTAGATGAGATATATATAATTAGACGCATCTTTTATGGGGGAACACAAAATGCTGATGCTGTAATGCAAAAAAGTGGTGACGTATTTTATTTTATTTTTTGAAAAAAATTTTAAAATCCGGTTTCTAGTACGATAAGTCTCTTAGATTTCCTTTGTTCCTCGAAGCAGGGGAGGGGTAATGCTATACGATAATGCGGTGCTGCAAGCCCCCGTGCGTGGCCTTGTCAGTGGCAGCAGCATCAAAAGATTGTAGATGTATGAAAAAACAAAGCTACTTTGTAAAATACGCCACCACTTTTTTTGCATTGCAGCATCAGCATTTCGCGTTCCCCCATTAAAGACGCGTCTAATTATATATATCTCATCTAGCAGACTTATCAAACTAGGTTCAGTGTCGTGGACTCTCCTACTATTACACCATAGTACTTAAGAAGTTATGAATACGTACTTAATATAAATTACAATGTAATATTCCTTTTCACTTTATGTAGAAATTGAAGTACCCACACAGCACATGTTATACTCGTTCCAGTAAATTTTACAGTCTTTTAATACTCCTTCCGTTTAGTACTATCATAATTATAACACCGGTGCGCCGGTTTTAATAAGTAAAATAAGTGTATTCTACATTTTTATTTTTATACTCGCTAAGTAATGATGCAATTCATTCTGAAATGTAAATACGTTTGTACTTTTGTTTGTCATTTGAAGGCGCACTATGATTTATGATAACAGTTTAAGTTGTACGGTTTAAGAGGAATTTCCTCCCACGAACGCTGCGGCTGTGGAATGAACTTCCTGCCGAGGTTTTCCCAGCGGGCTATAGTATGAGGTTCTTCAAAAAGAGAGTGTATAGGTTCTTAAAGGGTAGGCAACGCGCATGTGAATTCTCTGGGGTTTCTATTGGGGTTCTATTTGGAAATAAACGAGTAGTCCGTCTCAAACTGAGACCTCGCGATTTACTTGCAAACGAGATTACCAATATAACAAGACCTTTCTGAAGATGTTTTTTTGCCTTTCTCTTTCTCGTATTTCTTTCCGAACATAATACAATTTCAGTAGTACAAAAGTATAAGTTATCTAGACACACGGCAGTGTGTTCGCCAAGTTCGAGCAAAAAAAGCGACACACCGGCCGTGGGTTATATTACACGAACCATTTCGGGCCAATTTCGACCACCCTATAACTCAAAACATATTTTATCTGCGCATATGAAATTTCGAGTGTCTGTTGACATCCCCTTAATTGTCTAGAATACAAAATTTCATTATTCTACCTATAGCAGTTCTTGAGATATTGACGTCAGAAAATCGCTATTTTTACTATACACTCACTGACTCACTGACTCATCAAAAACCTAGACCACTTCCAATGGTCGTACTGACTTGAAATTTGGCATGGAGATAGGTCTTAAGGTCAAAGTAAAGGGAAAAATCTGAAAACGGCCAAGTGTGAGTCAGTTTTAAAAATAGCGAAGGTGTAACTTTGTTCTACTATGAAGTCATAATGAACTAAGTGGGTCTATCTTCCAATGGTCGTACCGACCTGAAATTTGGCTCGAAGGTTTGTCTTTAGGTCGAAATAAAGTAAAAATCTGAAAACGGCCAAGTGTGAGTCAGTTTCGAAAACAACGAATGTGTAATTTTGTTCTACTATAAGTAGGTATAGAGTGGAAATGAGATAAGACTTTTGAAATGAGATAAGACTTTTGAAAACTTGCCAAGTAACATCATTAAAAAGTACTGAAAATAATAAATGTTATCAGGAAACTGCTAAAAAAAACCGGTGTGCGTTTCTCTGACTATTATAATTTTAGGTATTTCTATGTAACGTGATACTTATTCAAAATGTACCTTAAAGACTGCTGGAAATCAAGTGTGCATTCCTATAACTATTTATGATTTGATGTATTTTTATGGAACTTGGTACTTATTCAGATCTCACTTCTTTTATAGGCGAAGCATTCCCATAGTATCGAACTTGGCAGCCTTTCACATTTATGTTTTTGATGGGATTACTAGTTTACAAGTAAACATATTTGGTCTAAGTATTATTATTATTTGGTAGGACTCGGGACGGGTTATTTGACTAAGTATTTATTTTGTGAGCTGTTTAAGTTTAGTTTTAAGTTTATTTAGTTTATAGTCTATTTCAAATGTTGTTTTTTTTGTGTAGTTTCCTAATTAAGGCGCTTGGCGCTGATTGTGGCCGAAAACTGTCACTTTCTAAAGGATATATCTCAATAACGGGTCATTTAAAATTTTTTGAAAAAAAAATATGTTAATTACCATTTCATGTACAACATTGTCAACGTTTGAATAACTCGTGTAACGTATAGTTTTTCCGTTATTTAAATTAACGAAATGTCATTTTATGGTTAATTTTGCTTATATCTACTGAACGGCTCATTCGATTTAAAATATTGTTGAACTAAAAAATGTGTACTACAGAACACTACAAACACAACGTAGGATATTTAAATTGTTTAAATTTTCTTAAAAAACTTGATCATAATTCCACATTTCGTGCGTTGGTAGCTCGAAAACGGCGTTGCTGGCGTGAGCTAGCTTTGAGACGAGGAGGCTGTGTCGCTCATCGCTCCGTGTTTCCCTTGTACTACATATGTATACTTGTGCTTGGCTGTGGAGAAATAATATCGAACTTACTGTGCCTAAAGACTAAATAACTGCAGAGGGTTCATGCGGTGCGGACATAACATGTCTTCCCGGAATCAATAATGTATAGACGTCTTATCTTTTAAGATAATGTACTCGTATACATGTTCATGTACGTTCGTATAAAAAGTGTATTTTATTTAGATTATAATAGAAGTAAAAAACAAATGAAATAAAAATGGAGGAAAAAACAAAAATCATGAATCTCATAATGGTCCGAAAACATATTTGGTCATGTAAGTAAACTACAATTATTATGTTTTAGTAGACTAATGCATCACGCAAAATAGGCGTTAGTCGTCGAGTTGCGGAAATCTGCTAGTACTGCAATACAATAGACTAATAATTAATTTGATAAAAACTCCAAAGGACCGAATTTATTTAAACATATTTATTTAAGAATACCGTGTTCTAAACGAATGTAATATGCGTTTTATTTTAAGATTAAACACAATCTTTAATGTTATACTTTATACTAATTTATCAAATCAAGAAATTGCGAAGTAAACTGCTTGCAAGGATTGCATATAAACCGGCCAAGAGAATGTCGAGCTATGCTCAGTGTAGGGATCCGTAGTTGCCGGCCTGTTACAATACATCCATTCAAAAGGTAGTTTATAAAGGGATATTTTGTGGCACTTACGTTATTTTACTATAGGCATAACTCAAAAACAGCTCAACCGATTTTATTCCATATAGTTTTTATTGAAAATACGTGATAAGTATTTCAATGGCCTCACTCCCAAAGAATGCCGAATGGACCCACGGTTCAAAAATCAAAGAGCATTTTAAGGACCTATCCAACAATGCGTTTCAGATATTTATTGTTTTACCACTTTGTAGGCGTAATTAAATCATACTCATACCAAATTTCAGTGTACTAACTATCACTGAGCAAAGCCTGATTGAGATTGTAATAAAAAAATGCTGATATTTAAGAGTTCAATGTATGTAAGAATAAATGTAAAAAAGATTTTTTTTTATACCACGACGCTGGCAAACAAGCATACGACCCGACTGATGGAAAGCAGTTATAAAGCCTATGGACGCCTGCAACCCCAGAAGATTCACATGCGCGTTGACTTCCCTAAAAAAACTTTACTATGTCGGTGAAATGTAAATAAATACAAATTTTATATTAATTATCAACACAAGTAAATAAATAAATTACTACTAAGGGTAAACACTACCTATCAAATATCTTTAAAAGACCGGCTCAGTTTGTATCGGACCACGCATAATGTAGGGTTCCGTAGAAAGTAGTTTCCTGAAGATAACTGAAAAACGGATGAACCGATAATATGTGACATAATTTTCGTAGAAATTTAGTACTAAGCCTTCTTGGTTTTTTTCATATTTTTAGACTTACGGATCAAAAGGTAGATGGGGGGGGGGCTATTATATTTAGACTTTCGAAACAATTATTTCTGAAAATATTGACTTACTAAAAAAAGTTTTAAAAATCCTCTATTATATATATATACGATATTTTTAAAACCGTATCGTACAACATGTTCATATTTACAAAAAAATATTTTTGGCATTTAGTTTGGCATATGTATGTATGGAGTGCCTCCCCTAAAAGTTTTTTTAGCAATTTTGCCAGAATACTAAGTAGCGGCACATGAAATTATGGATAAAATTTCAGTTATATATTTTTTATAATAAAAATGGCTGTGACATACGGACGGACAGACGGACATGTTTCAAAAAACTTTTAAGGTTTCTGTTTTTGCCATTTTAGCTATGGAACCCTAAGAAGTGTTTGCGCTGTGTTATATTTTAAAGATCTAAATTTAATGGGCTTACAGCTCTAATGACAATTGTATGACGATTTCGAGCACGAATGCCGCTCCTTCATACCCCGTTTCAAATAATATTTATAATGTGAATGACCATGTGAGCTTGAAATCATATAATTTAAGTATAGGTATTTGTACAGTTTATTATTATTTGTGTACTACTAATAACTTGTAATTTAGTACTACTGAAATTTTAATACCTTCAGGGAGAAAAAAATAAAAATTGTTATTTTATTTTACTTTTCACGGGCATTCTCACAAGAAAAAAATGTAGTCACAAGGAAGTCCCCAATTCTTGTCTCTGTTCTACTAAGTTTAGGTATCTATACTCTGCCTATTTCGGTCACTGGTTGTTATTGTTAACTTTGCTTTTCTACTGAAAAATAAGTTATTTTTCATCTATCTACTAACGCTTGAATAAATATACACTAGGTATATACAGGGTGATTTCTGGGTCGTGATCTGGGATCACTTTTTCTGACTCGGCTGAACTGATCAACATTATTGGATGGTACCTAGTGTGTTGTTATTTTTTTTAAGTAAAGGTAATCCTAAATTGATTAAATCTTGGTCACTCTACTCTCCCCAATGCGTATTCGGTGCCTCCGACCAAACAGTGGTACACGTGGTTTTCAAATTTCAAATTCAACGGACGAGTTGAGGACCTCGCGAGACTTAGCGAACAGGCCATCCAGTATCTGAAGAAGGCTAATCTCAATCTGTAGTTTAAACCATGCACTGTTTATATGTATAAATATAATCCAGTGACTCGTTATGCCATACGATAAATAAATAAACCCTATGAGTTGTGACATACGCTGTATGGGAAACGACAAGACGTCAAATTGAGTATGGTGACCAAATTGTATGCAAAAATGTATTTTTTACTGATCATATGAAAAATTATATGATTTCAAGCTCACATGGTCATTCACATTATAAATATTATTTGAAACGGGGTATGTACCATGTATATTAACATTTTCGAGCACCCGATATTTCGGCGCAGTTGCATGCACCATCATCACGGAGTAACTGACGTTGTGACGAGTTTTAGTTGCGAAAAAAGCGAACTCGAAAGAGGGTAGATCGCTACGGGGTGTGGGTAGACTACTGAAACTCGTCGCAACGTCAGTTACTCCGTGATGGGTGTTCGAAAACGTTAATATACACGGTAAATACCCCGTTTCAAATAATATTCATATGAAAAATTATTATCAATATTGGTGATTAAAAAATTATGACCACTATCATTCAGTTCATCTTTAAGTTCTGTATCATGCTTTCATGATTTGTTCTCTTGCTCCACGACCCCGAAATCATCCAGTATAATCAATAAAATGTCAGCGTAAAGAAGTCCACTAATAGACAAAAACTTTCTCGAAGGTTCTTCACAACGACCGTTTGTGCGCTACCCTTTACGAGTAAGTCTCCTGCAATATTGACCAAATTGTCGGTCCACTTATTGAGCGAACAATTGCTGAAATATTACGAAATTAATTCTCCAGACTACGAGTAGCTTATTAGATTTTCTTATCGTTGGATCTGCTTTGATTAAAAGTTTGGAATGTTTTTATTTTATTTTATACCACGACGGTGGCAAACAAGCATACGGCCCGCCTGATGGTAAGCAGCTACCGTAACCTATAGACGCCTGCAACTCCAAAGGAGTCACATGGGTCCTCTTTGAGCTCTTTGGGAATGTGATTAGCCAGAGAAAAACTTATAAATGTCAAGCCTACTTTACTACTGGCTTGAAGCGCAATCGTACGTTATTTTCTATCTGGAAGAAATTGCTCATTAGGTAAGTACGAATAAGACCGTCTGGTGTTTAGGTACTTACTCTAATTTGGAAAATATGTAACACTTATAGTAGTTATGTAAAGTCGCCATAAGATATATCGGAGCGGCCAAGGTGGTCACAAATATCTGAATAATGCCTCTAATGTCAAGGCGATAAAGTGCATGTTCAGATATTTTTGAGTACCTTGGCCGCTCCTACACTTAAGGACAATAAGAAATGTGTTAAATCTTGTCGAAATGTATATGTGTATTTTAAGATTGAACAACAACAGCATATTTTCGGATCAGCGAACGTAAATATATTTAAAAAATTCTAAAATACCCAACTAAGTACTTCGTGCTCGACAAGCTAGTGCCCAAAAGTGGACTCTGCTGTCACCTTATTGTTAATGACTTAAAGATGACATGTACTGGGACGGTGACCAACTCGAACGTCTACCTACAAGGAAAGAAAGAATATTATATTACTTTCATCGAATATAGACTTGGCTGACATTGATTCAGTATTTTGGTCCATTAGGGACTTTGTTTTTAGTTTTCCGGCCTGTTTTCACATTTTTTCGCTCGTCCAAAGTAATATTGATCGATAAGCTTTGACAGTTGTACCTACACTAATAGAGATTTATAAGAAAACTGTAACAAAAAACATAGCTTTTCCCAATTCTGGTTACAGTAAAAATATTTATACAAGGTGTAAGGTGCCGGATTTTAATTTTAAAATACATTAACAATACAATAACAACATAACCTATCTCAAATATAACTCCAACACACAACAAGCAATCAACCAATATTGAAGTTGTATTGTGATATTTCTGATTCAGATGTTTATGCCGTAGCTGTATTGCGTTGTTAAGACGATTGTCGCAGGGGTGTCCTTGAGCGTTTGGGCGCTCTCTACCCGCGCCACCCGCGTACCCTTCTCATTGCGATCGTGCGTAAATCCGCCGCGATGCACCGCAATAATGTTCAAAGAATATGACTTTACTCAGAGGCGCGCGGGCAGGTTTATAATAATCATACCTAATCCTTTTGTGGATGTTTTGTGATTTGAATACTGTGATTAAGTACTACGGTGACATATTTTAGCAATGCTACGAAATAAGATAAGTAATAACGATCTCGATTAGTAGATTTTTATGTAAAAAATGAAAACCTAGATTTTGAATTTGAAGTACAGTGAGCGGCAAAATATTTATGAATTTACGAAATATGGTTAAAAATATTCCGCATATCAGAAAAAAATACTGACTAGTACAGCAAAAAAAACTGAATGCACATCAAAGCGGTGTTTTCATGTAAATTTGGATTTTTTTTGCTGTGCAAGTGAGCTTAATAGATGGTTATTTCTTTGTTGCGATTTTAAATATTAACCGTAAAAATTCACTTAATTACGATAAATTAACAAAACTAAGCCTGTTGCGAGTTGCGAATAGTAAAAATGCACATGTAAGGAGCGGTATTTGTGCACGAAATCGTCATACAAATGAGAGCTGTAAGCCCATTAAATTTAGATCTTTAAAATATAACACAGCGCAAACACTTCTTAGGGTTCCATAGCCAAAATGGTAAAAACGGAACCCTTAAAAGTTTTTTGAAACATGTCCGTCTGTCCGTCCGTATGTCACAGCCATTTTTATTATAAAACATACATTACTGAAATTTTATCTAGAGGTGTGTTTCATGTGCCGCCACTTAGTTTTCTGGCTAAATTGCTAAAAAAATCTTTTAGGTCAGGCATTCCATACATACATATGCCAAACTAAATGTCAAAAATATTTTTTTTGTAAATATGAACATTAAAAATATCGTATATATATATATAGAGTATTTTTAAAACTTTTTTATTAAGTCAATATTTTCAGAAATAATTGCTTCGAAAGTCTAAATATAATAGCCCCCATCTAACTTTTAATCCGTAAGTCTAAAAAATATGAAAAAATACCAAGAAGGCTTAGTACTTAATTTTCTACGAAAATTATTTCACATATTATCGGTTCATCCGTTTTTGAGTTATCTCCAAGAAACTACTTTCTACGGAACCCTACATTATACTATACATGGTCCGATACAAACTTGGCCGGTCTTTTAAAGATATTTGATAGGTGGTATTAACCCTTAGTAGTAATTTATTTATTCACTTGTTTTGATAATTAATATAAAATTTGTATTTATTTGCATTTCACCGACATAGTAAAGTTTTTTTTAGGGTAGTCAACGCGCATGTGAATCTTCTGGGGTTGCAGGCGTCCATAGGCTTTATAACTGCTTTCAATCAGGCGGGTCGTAAGCTTGTTTGCCAGCGTCGTGGTATAAAAAAAGCTTTTTTTCCTTTATTCTTACATACATTGAACTCTTAAATATCAGCAATTTTTTATTAGATTCTCAATCAGGCTTTGCTCAGTGATAGTTAGTAGACTGAAATTTGGTATGAGTAATTATGTGTTTTAATTACGCCTACAAAGTGGTAAAACAATAAGTATCTGAAACCCATTGTTGGATAGGTCTTTCAAGAAGAATATGCCTTAAACAACTTTTGGATAAAACGAATACTTTCGTAAATAATAGCTTCGAAAGTTAAAATGCTCTTTGAGTTTTGAACCGTGGGTCCAAAAAAATTGGTAAAATTCCTGGAAGTGAGGCCACGTATTTTCAATAAAAACTATATGGAATAAAATCGGTTGAGCCGTTTTTGAGTTATGCCTATAGTAAAATAACGTAAGTGCCACAAAATATTTCTTTATAGACTACCTTTTGAATGGATGTATTGTAACAGGCCGGCAACTACGGATCCCTACACTGAGCATAGCCCGATATTTTCTTGGCCGATTTATCTGCAATCCTTTGCAGTTTACTTCGCAATTTCTAGATTTGAGAAATTAGTATAAAGTATAACATTAAAGATTGTGTTTAATCTTAAAATAAAACGCATATTACATTCGTTTAGAACACGGTATTCTTAAATAAATATGTTTAAATAAATTCGGTTCTTTGGAGTTTTTTATTAAATTAATTATTAGTCTATTGTATTGCAGTACTAGCAGATTTCCGCAACTCGACGACTAATGCCTATTTTGCGTGATGCATGCGTCTACTAAAACATAAAAATTTTAGTTTACTTACATGACCTAATTTGTTTTCAGAGCAATGAGAGATTCATGATTTTTGTTTTTTCTCCATTTTTATTTCATTAGTTTTGTACTTGTATTATAATCTAAATAAAATACACTTTTTATACGAACGTACATAAACATGCATACGAGTCATAGACATAAACAAAAAGGAAGATGAGTGACGTTCATAGTAAACAAAACTGAAATGTGTTCCAGCACCTACACACTTGTAAAATGCTACTCACCCCTATAATGTATGTGCATCATAGGCAAAACAGATAAAATTATATAGTTAACACGGGTATGCAAGGAAGGCCTCCATATTTTGCGCATTGCACAAAGTGTGACTGAGAGACTCTGGCACACGACTAATACAATATAGGTTCCGGAACCTATATTTGATGGCACACAATCGAGCGCCTGGTACCATATCTCCCTTTTTGTATAAATCAATGATACGAGTACATTATCTTGAAAGATATACACTATTGATTCCGGGAAGACACGTTATATCCGCACCGCATGAACCCTCTGCAGTTATCTAGTCTTTAGGCACAGTAAGTCCGATATTATTGCTCACGGGCCAAGCACAAGTATATGTAGTACAAGGGAAGCACGGAGCGACGAGCGACACAGCCTCCTCGTCTCAAAGCTAGCTCACGACTGCCAGCAACGCCGTTTTCGAGCTAATAACGCACGAAATGTGGAATTATGATCAAGTTGTTTAAGAAAATTTAATCAATTTAAATATCCTACGTTGAGTTTGTAGTGTTCTGTAGTACATATTTTTTAGTTCAACAACATTTTAAATCGAATGAGCCGTTCAGTAGATATAAGCAAAATTAGCCGTAAAACGACATTTCGTTACATTTACATAACGGAGAAACTATACGTAACACGAGTTATTCAAACGTTGACAATGTTGTACATGAAATGGTAAATGACATATTTTTTTCAAAATTTTTGAATGTCCCGTTATTGAGATATATCCCTTAGAAAGTAACAGTTTTCGGCCACAATCAGCGCCTAGCGCCTTAATGCATTGGAGTTGTATTGAAGTTATATCGCTAGTACAATGGGTTGTGCTCTGAAGAACTGTTTGATATGATGCCCACGGCAGCTTTTTATCACCGCACCGCTCGCCGCCGGCAGGGTGTTCATCCTCACACCCTGGAGCCTAATGGGTCATGCACTGTGCGGTTTGAGTACGAGGTTCTTCAAAAAAGGAGTGTATAGGTAGGTAGGGAACGCGCATGTGAATCCTCTGGGGTTGCAGGCGTCCTAGGCTACGGTAGTGCTTAACATCAGGCGGGCCGTATGCTTGTTTACCGTCGTGGTATAAAAAAAAACAATAATCCGTTTAAGGGTAATATGACTTTTTTAATTTTTAATAATTAGAATACGATATATAATTTATTAGTATCGTAATCGAAAAACTAATAGTACGGGCGGTGACCGTATGATCTGATACGTTACGTGATACAAATATAAGCTCCATCGCACATGTTTATAAAAGTGATGCTGAGTTCCGAAAAAATAGTTAAAAAAATTAGAATTGGCCGAAAGCACAAAAAAGTACCACTTCCGGTGTAAAAAATTGATGCTATTTACCTACGTCATTTGATGCAAAAATGACACTTGTGGCAACAAATAGCAATTTGCTTTTAGGTACAGAAAAACCCAGTCTGCCAGTTTCTGCATGGCCGGAAGTGCCCGGCAGACTGGTTAAAAAGTAACGAGTGTGACCCCAAATTTACGTCACTTTTATACCAGTCTGCCAGGCACTTCCGGCCTTGCAGGACCTGGCAGACTGGGTTTTTCTGTGCCTACATACAAATTGCTATTTGTTACCACAAGTGTCATCTTTATATCAAATGACGTAGGTAAGTACCATCCATTTTTACACCGGAAGTGGTAATTTTTTGTGCTTTAATTATTTTTTAACTATTTTTTCGGAACTCAGCATCACTGTTTATGAACATGTGCCATGGAGCTTATCTTTGTAACACGTAACGTAGCAGATCATGCGGTCCCCGCCCGTACTATAAGAAAGAAAATTGGTTTTGTATGGAAGGATTGGGAGGGTCGGCGAGCTAGGACGACGGGTTTTTTTTGCGTCCAAAAATTTTTTCTCAATTTTTTCTTAGGTGCAATAAGATATCAATTATGCCCTTACACGGATCACCAGTAATTTTGTTATACCCTGTATTGTGCCTACAATCTACGAGAGTGCACAAAATATATGTTGTCTATTTTTACAAAACTGCATAAAATTTGGTGAACAATTTTAGAGGAAGTTTTATGTAAAGTAGGGACCTACCAATAATTTATTATGGTTCATACAAATGCCCATAATTCTAATAAACCTAAAAACTATATACTCCAGAAAAGCAGTCCAACGCAGTCAATCAACCAACGCAGCCAGCATGCAACGGGTAAATAGCAGCATGCAACAGCATACAAAAATAGTATTTCATACAGAATGGCCTCGCTACGCCCCGCCCCGAACGGTATTAACTCACCCCGCGGCGGCTGATTGGTAGAGCATTAGTAGGCTTATCCATCAGGTTGGCAGCGCATCGATAAAAAGCAAAATGTTGGTGTATTGTCAAACGTCATTTACGACAGCGGAAACAGCGCCCTAAGACGCACGCACACATAAAATCGTGTACAGATGTGCCGTGCATACAAAGGCGCTCAAACAAGTTTTGTAGTGTAGTATGACGTGTTCGCCCTGTGGCTCAGTTAGAGCAGCGGGCTGGTATCCTTTAGTTGCTAGTTCAAGTGTCGCCCGAGACAGTGAAATTTTCCATTTTTACTCTTGTTTATTCTTGAATAGGAACGGAGTGTCGATATCCACTCATTTTGAAACGAAAATAGAACCTTAGAAATTGCAACTATTTAATTTCCAAATACTAAAGCTATATATAGAAAAACAATGCAAGTTTTGTTTGTTTGTCAGTTCGTCCATTTTGAATGGGCGTTTTGGTCCCGCTCAACTTTGTCCCGTTTCCGGGATACTTCCGTAAATAAGGGTGGAAAGGGCGGGATTTCCGCCGTCATCCGCACGGACCCTTGGCCACAGATTACATAACCCATCTTATGATTCAAGTAAATATTGGAAGAGGTACAGTTCATCTCACATCAGATAGGTAAAGTATAGTTTGACCAGGGCACAGAATAATAAAGAATAGAATAGAATTAAAATTATTCAGACAACACATCATTACCAAAGCACATTTACAGAAATATTAAAGAAGAAGTATAGAGGCTGTGAGTGCAAGATGTGAAGCTGAAATGAAAACTCAGCAATGCAGTTATATAATAATATAATTGTATTACATACAGAAGTTTATCTTCCTTACAAAATCAGTGTTTAACAGATGAACGGTGACACATGACGTTTCCATACAATTTTGCCTTTCGACTTTCTATAATTGATAAGTACGCGATTATTTGGACCTGCATAAATCTACCTAAACCATCAGTAATTTTAATACAAAACTAGATAAATGTCACATTTATTACCTAAAACTAAAACTACTACTGTTAAATATTTTATCTTATCTGTGGTCATGCCGCAAATAAATGAAGGGGATTTTGACAGCCTCGAATACGTTCCAAGGCCGTAGCTGTCACTTCGTGGAGTTGGACCCCCTTGGCCAGGGTCTGTTTCACTCCAAGCATAGACAGAGACAAGCATACGTCTTTTTCTTACGGGAGTACGCTGCATGACCACTAAATAAAGGTATGAGTATAGGGAACGTGCGTGAACTGAAGATGGCAGCACATGCCGCCCTTGTTTATTGGTGCAAAGAGCAAAAGACGGATTTAAGTTGCTGAATTAGTCCACTAGATGGGAGGCATTTGTACGTACAAGGATACGTGAGTCAAATGTTGGAGGCAGCATCTTCTATTGGCGGGGAGTAGTTTCAGTTTTCCATTTAAATCACAAGATGGTGGACCCTCCATCGCGCACGGTCCCTATAGGTTATTACTTCTGCTGTTACTGCGGTTTTTGGTCAGCCTATATGTTACTAGAGATTAAATTTCTATGTAATTTTCAAATTCTTGAAAAACAATAAAATGTTAAAATACGAATATTGAGTACGGTATAGATCCGTGACCAAAATCTACACATCTTAAGTAAATAAAGAATTGTCACTTTCTGATACATAATGCATTTAAACTAACAGCTGTGAACCGCTTGCTGTATGTAGTGCAGGATGAAAATAGTAACGTCTAATTTCAGGAATCCAGAGACCTATTTTAAATTCTCCCTCCGCCGTTTTGTATTTGAGGCGTTGGTAGCTTAGTGGTAAAGCGTGCGATTTTAAATCGGTTTCTACTTCATATTTACATAAAGGAAATTGTGACATATCTATTTTAGCGTTATGTAATCTGTACCTTTACCCCCATTATTTAGCCGTGACGAGATCGCAAGTGAAAATGAGAATTTTAAATGAGACCACTTGCTGTGATTATTTCAATGAGATTAACCTTTTGGTGAGGGGTTATCTAGAGTTCTACACTTTGGATGAATACCTTTTGAACGCAATCTAAATAGCTATAACTTTAATTCCGATTAGAAAATGTTGACCCCTGCCACGCGGCGTCTTGTGACGTCACGTAATACGAAGCACTTTGTGTCTGACTTATTTTCATATTTTAGATAGCTATCTATCCATCTTTTTAGATAATAAAACTATCTTCAAGGTGTAACAAACATTTTGGTGATCCGTTTAAGGGTGTAATTGGTATCGTACTTATTATTTTGAAAACGAAATTTGGTTTTGTATGGAGGGTCGGCCGGCTGGGATGACGTGTCCCATACAAATAAACAATTTTATTCAAAAAACTCCGGCAAAGTTGACTTTTACGGTTAAAAACTAGGCGGCGAAGTGCCTCGTTTATGGTCAAATAAAACTTAAAAAGTTACGGAAATTGCAGGCTCGATTTCGCGACATAAATGTTGCATACAAATTCAATTTTTGTCGAGGTACAAACTTTTTAAAAAGTTCAACAGGCATACAAAAATAAAGGCGAAGGTCCTAAACAGCCAAAACACAACATCGGTATTTGTTATTTATAATGTTGGTACCGCGACTTTTTAGTTATCTCAAATAGCTTACGGTAAATTCAGAAGAAAAATACACTTCAAACTTTTTAATAAAAAGATATAAAGGCGGCAAAGCTGAGCGTGTACCGCGAACATAGAAAATTGTAGTTTCGAATAAATCTCTCTCTCACTCAAAATGAGAAGCGATGGAGATGGAGGTAATCATAGGATTCAAATCGAAATTCGATGCTCGCGGTAGTGGTCATTCTTTTAACCTAGAAGTTATCCTCAATATATTATTTATGTCAATATTGTTTGTTGTTCATCAATATTGTTCGTTGGCTGTTTTGCATTATTTTTGAATAAAGCACTATATTGGACTCGGCGCGAAGGGCCATTGCTGGCTTCGTATTAAATTAAAGGGACTCCTAAAGTCGTCCGTTTAAACGTAATACTCAGCCATCAATGTGCTACTTCACGTCCTCGTCAATAATGTACTGTTTTTTGCGTCCAAAAAATTTTTCTATTTTTTTTTAGTCGCAATAAGATACCAATTATGCCATTAAACGGATCACTACTATTTTTGTTACACCCTGTATAGATTTATTATCCAAAAAAGGTACCTACATTAAGTTATACGTTTCCCTAGTCAAGGTTATTGTATTTTTTTTATAAACTAGCGACCCGCCCCGGCTTTGCACGGGATAAAAAATGGTTATTGTGGGTTATCATCCCTAAGAGATAGACATGTTTCATCGACTTTTTTGTAGACCTTTTTAAGATGTACAATACATTATTTTGATCCCTTAAGACTCAGCCAGCGTTTGCAATATAAGCGCAAAAAATGGGTTTATTTACGACTCTACTATATTATACATATAAACCTTCCTCTTGAATTACTCTATCTATTAAAAAAACCGCATCAAAATCCGTTCCGTAGTTTTAAGGCGCTAGGCGCTGAATGTGGCCGAAAACTGTTACTTTCTAAGGGATATATCTCAATAACGAGTCATTCAAAAATTTTGAAAAAAATATATGTTAATTACCATTTCATGTACAACATTCTCAACGTTTAAATAATTCGTGTCAGTTTCTCCGTTATTTAAATGTAACGAAATGTCGTTTTACGGTTAATTTTGCTTATATCTGTCGCAGGGAAATGATTAAAACAGAGATTTGAACAAATCTCTAAGGGATATGATCAAATCACGCAGGATGTTAAAATGGAGACTCCATATCATCATTTACCTAGAAAAATACAGTAATTTCACCAAATCACTGACTCTGTTTAGTGGGAAGACAAAATTGGCCAAAAAACGTGACACGATTTTTAATTTCACTAGATTTGTTTAGGAATTTGACAAAATCCCTAACCACTACAGTAAGTTGATGAAACGAACTCAAAAAGTCAACTAGTTTTATCATTTCGCTAAACAAGTTTAGTGAAATGATAAAGTCTCAACTGGAAGATGGTATATGGTGATTTGATTAAATCTCTGAACTGGTTTAGTGAAATGACGAAAGGAAGTACCGAATACAATATTTTACTTTACAGTTAAGCGATTTTATCAAATCTCTGACTAGATAAAGTGAAACAGATATTAAATCAGAGATTTTAACAAATCTCTAAGGGATATGATCAAATCACGCAGGATGTTAAAATGGAAAATCCATATCATCATTTCCCTAGAAAAATACAGTTATTTCACCGAATCACTAACTCTGTTCAGTGGAAAGACAAAATCGGCCGGTGCAATATTTGTGAACATCCAGTGCATGCAACATGTGGAAGTACTGTTGGAGACTTAGAGAATTCAACCCGGATGGAGTAGCCATGTCTGTCATTGTCTATACAAAAAAGGCTGCCAATTTTTGTGGGGGAGGGGAACGTCAAATGTATGGCTATTCGTACGTAACGTACAAATAGCTACGTCAGATAAACGTCAGTCCATACAAGTGTCCTGGTCATATGTTTTTGGCAGAGGGGAACGCCTATCAATAGCGACTCCGGTTGGTTGAATTCTCTAAGGTTGGAGTTGAAGGTTAAGGCTTAGTCGTTAAATGCCAATTTTGTCAAAATGAAAGCAATATTAGAGCTGAGAGGGAAAATACAGCAAATTTTTTGAAGAAAGTTTGAAGATATGACTTGAAGATATAGACTAGATTACGTGAAATCCATACTAATATTAAAAACCGGCCAAGAGCGTGTCGGGCCACGCTCAGTGTAGGGTTCCGTAGTTTTATGTCCGACACAGTAAGTGTCCCCACTTAAGAGTTTTTGAAAGCACGTCATTTTATTGTAGTTTTGTAGAAATTACAGGTACAATAAACACCTGCTTATACGGTTAAAACAAACTTAGTTCAGATTTTTTTTTGTAATTTTTTTTCAAAAACTATTCATCCTATCAAGTTCAAAATAATTTTCCTAGAAAGTTTTTATAAAGTTCTACTTTTGAGATTTTTTTCATATTTTTAAAACTTATGGTTCAAAAGTTAGAGGGGGGGGGGGGACACATTTTTTTAAACTTCTGGAGCGATTATTTCCTAAAATATTTACATTATCAAAAAATGATTTTAGTAAACCCCTATTCATTTTTAAATACCTATCCAACAATATATCACACGTAAGGGTTGAAATGAAAAAAAAATCACTCCCCACTTTACGTATAGGGGAGGTACCCTAATCAAACATTTTTTTCCAATTTTTATTTTACCACTTTGTCGGCGTGATTGATATACATATTAGTACCAAATCTCAGTTTTCTAATGCTAACGGTCACTGAGATTACCCGCGGACGGACGGACGGGCAGACATGGCGAAACTATAAGGGTTCCTAGTTGACTACGGAACCCTAAACATGGGATGATATGGAGTCTCCATTTTAACATCCTGCGTGATTTGATCATATCCCTTAGAGATTTGTTCAAATCTCTGTTTTAATCGTTTCCCTGCGACATATACGGCTTATTTGATTTAAAATATTGTTGAACTAAAAAATGTGTACTACAGAACACTACAAACACAACGTAGGATATTTAAATTGATTAAATTTTCTTAAACAACTTGATCATAATTCCACATTTCGTGCGTTGGTAGCTCGAAAACGGCGTTGCTGGCAGTCGTGAGCTAACTTTGAGACGAGGAGGCTGTATCGCTCGTCGCACCGTGCTTCCCTTGTACTACATATACTTGTGCTTGGCCCGTGAGCAATAATATCGGACTTACTGTGCCTAAAGACTAAATAACTGCAGAGGGTTCATGCGATGCGGACATAACGTGTCTTCCCGGAATCAATAATGTATAGACCTTTTATCTTTCAAGATAATGTTCTCGTATGCATGTTTATGTACGTTCGTATAAAAAGTGTATTTTATTTAGATTATAATACAATTAAAAAACAAATAAAAAAATGGAGGAAATATCAAAAATCATCAATCTCATAATGCTCTGAAAACAAATTTTGTCATGTAAGTAAACTACAATTATTATGTTTTAGTTGCATCACGCAAAATAGGCGTTAGTCGTCGAGTTGCGGAAATCTGCTAGTACTGCAATACAATAGACTAATAATCAATTTAATAAAATCTCCAAAGGACCGACTTTATTTAAACATATTTATTTAAGAATACCGTGTTCTAAACGAATATAATATGCGTTTTTTTTTAAAGATTAAACACACTATTTAATGTTATACTTTATACTAATTTATCAAATCAAGAAATTGCGAAGTAAACTGCAAAGGATTGCATATAAACCGGCCAAGAGAATGTCGGGCTATGCTCAGTGTAAGGATCCGTAGTTGCCGGCCTGTTACAGTACATCCATTCAAAAGGTAGTTTATAAAGAGATATTTTGTGGCACTTACGTTATTTTACTATAGGCATAACTCAAAAACGGCTCAACCGATTTTATTCCATATAGTTTTTATTGAAACTACGTGATAAGTATTTCAATGGCCTCACTTCCAGGAATTTTTCAAAATTTTTTGGACCCTCGGTCCAAAAATCAAAGAGCATGTTTTACTTTCGGAGCTATTATTTACGAAAGTATTCGTTTTATCCAAAAGTTGTTTAAGGCTTATTCTTCTTGAAAGACCTATCCAACAATATGATACTTATTGTTTTACCACTTTGTAGGCGTAATTAAAACACATACTCATACCAAATTTCAGTGTACTAACTATCACTGAGCAAAGCCTGATTGAGATTCTAAAAAAAAATGCTGATATTTAAGAGTTGTATGTAAGAATAAAGGAAAAAAAGCTTTTTCTTATACCACGACGCTGGCAAACAAGCATACGACCCACCTGATGGAAAGCAGTTATAAAGCCTATGGACGCCTGCAACCCCAGAAGATTCACATGCGCGTTGACTACCCTAAAAAAACTTTAGTATGTCGGTGAAATAAATACAAATTTTGTATTAATTATCAACACAAAGTAAATAAATAAATTACTACTAAGGGTTAATAGTACCTATCAAATATCTTTAAAGGACCGGCCAAGTTTGTATCGGACCATGCATATTGTAGGGTTCCGTAGAAAGTAGTTTCTTGGAGATAACTCAAAAACGGATGAACCGATAATATGTGAAATAATTTTCGTAGAAATAAGTACTAAGCCTTTTTGGTTTTTTTCATATTTTTTAGACTTACGGATAAAAGTTATATTTAGACTTTCGAAGCAATTATTTCTGAAAATATTGACTTAATAAAACAGTTTTAAAAATCCTCTATATATATATATATAAGATATTTTTAAAACCGTATCGTACAACATGTTCATATTTACAAAAAAAATATTTTTGACATTTAGTTTGGCATATGTATGTATGGAGTGCCTCCCCTAAAAGTTTTTTAGCAATTTAGCCAGAAAACTAAGTAGCGGCACATGAAATACACCTCTAGATAAAATTTCAGTAATATATGTTTTATAATAAAAATGGCTTTGACATACGGACGGACAGACGGACATGTTTCAAAAAACTTTTAAGGGTTCCGTTTTTGCTATTTTGGCTATGGAACCCTAAGAAGTGTTTGCGCTGTGTTATATTTTAAAGATCTAAATTTAATGGGCTTACAGCTCGCATGACAATTGTATGACGATTTCGTGCACAAATGCCGCTCCTTACATGTGTATTTTTACTATTCGCAACTCGCAACAGGCTTAGTTTTGTTAATTTATCGTAAGTAAGTGAATTTTTACGGTTGATATTTAAAATCGCAACAAAAAAATAACCATCTATTAAGCTCACTTGCACAGCAAAAAAAAATCCAAATTCACATGAAAACACCGCTTTGATGTGCATTCAGTTTTTTTTTGCTGTACTAGTCAGTATTTTTTTATTTTTTTCTGATATGCGGAATATTTTTAACCATATTTCGTAAATTCATAAATATTTTGCTGCTCACTGTACTTCAAATTCAGGTTTTTATTTTTTTACAAAAAAATCTACTAATCGATATCGTTATTACTTATCTTATTTAATAGGTGAGTAGCATTCCTAAAAATGTCACCGTAGTACTTAATCACAGTATTCAAATCACAAAACATCCGCAAAAGGATTATAATTATTATAAAGCTGCCCGCGCGCCTCTGAGTAAAGTCATATTCTTTGAACATTGTTGCGGTGCATCGCGGTGGATTTACGCACGATCGCAATGAGAGGGGTACGCAGGTGGCGCGGGTAGAGAGCGCCCAAACGCTCAAGGACACTCCGGCGACAATCGTCTTAAAGATCTAAGCATTCACAGGGACAAACAGCGGAAAGCGATTTTGTTTTATACTATGTAGTGACAATACAGTACAAGATTGTGTTTGAAACTATTTTCTTGTTTGTAGAAAGTAACAAATTAAAGAAAACTTACGAATGCTTATGTACAACTACTCAATTAAATATACAATTGCAACAAATTAAGAACTAAGTAAACAAAAAGTAACAGGATGGTTCACGCTGTAGCGTCCTACACGACACTTCCGACACTTCATTTTGCATATAAAGCGTCACGTGATCCTCGGAGATCGCGACGGAGGTAGGACGCGAAACGTTACAGCATGAACCATCCTTAACGCTTAAAGACAAAATAAAATAAAAACCGGCCAAGTGCGAGTCGGACTCGCGCACCAAGGGTTCCGTACAAACCTTTACAGCTTAAGGCGCTAGGCGCTGATTATGGCCAAAAACTGTTACTTTCTAAGGGATATATCTCAATAACGGATCATTCAAAAATTTTGAAAAAAATATATGTTATTCACCATTTCATGTACAACATTGTCAACGTTTGAATAACTCGTGTAACGTATAGTTTCTCCGTTATGTAAATGTAACGAAATGTCGTTTTACGGTTAATTTTGCTTATATCTACTGAACAGCTTATTCGATTTAAAATATTGTTGAACTAAAAAATATGTACTACAGAACACTACAAACTCAACGTAGGATATTTAAATTGATAAAGTTTTCTTAAACAACTTGATCATAATTCCACATTTCGTGCGTTATTAGCTCGAAAACGGCGTTGCTGGCAGTCGTGAGCTAGCTTTGAGACGAGGAGGCTGTGTCGCTCGTCGCTCCGTGCTTCCCTTGTACTACATATACTTGTGCTTGGCCCGTGAGCAATAATATCGGACTTACTGTGCCTAAAGACTAAATAACTGCAGAGGGTTCATGCGGTGCGGATATAACGTGTCTTCCCGGAATCAATAATGTATAGACGTTTTATCTTTTAAGATAATGTACTCGTATGCATGTTTATGTACGTTCGTATAAACAGTGTATTTTATTTAGATTATAATACAAGTAAAAAACAAATGAAATAAAAATGGAGAAAAAACAAAAATCATGAATCTCACATTGCTCTGAAAACAAATTTGGTCATGTAAGTAAACTAAAATTATTATGTTTTAGTAGACGCATGCATCACGCAAAATAGGCATTAGTCGTCGAGTTGGAAAATCTGCTAGTACTGCAATACAATAGACTAATAATTAATTTAATAAAAAACTCCAAAGAACCGAATTTATTTAAACATATTTATTTAAGAATACCGTGTTCTAAACGAATGTAATATGCGTTTTATTTTATGATTAAACACAATCTTTAATGTTATAATTTATACTAATTTCTCAAATCTAGAAATTGCGAAGTAAACTGCAAAGGATTGCAGATAAACCGGCCAAGAGAATATCGGGCTATGCTCAGTATAGGGATCCGTAGTTGCCGGCCAGTTACAATACATCCATTCAAAAGGTAGTCTATAAAGAAATATTTTGTGGCATTTACGTTATTTTACTATAGGCATAACTCAAAAACGGCTCAACCGATTTAATTCCATATAGTTTTTATTGAAAATACGTGATAAGTATTTCAATGGCCTCACTTCCAGGAATTTTCCCAATTTTTTTGGACCCACGGTTCAAAAACAAAGAGCATTTTAACTTTCGAAGCTATTATTTACGAAAGTATTCGTTTTATCCAAAAGTTGTTTAAGGCATATTCTTCTTGAAAGACCTATCCAACAATGGGTTTCAGATACTTATTGTTTTACCACATTGTAGGCGTAATTAAAACTCATACCAAATTTCAGTCTACTAACTATCACTGAGCAAACCTGATTGAGAATCTGATAAAAAATTGCTGATATTTAAGAGTTCAATGTATGCAAGAATAAAGGAAATAAAGCTTTTTTTATACCACGACGCTGGCAAACAAGCATACGACCCGCCTGATTGAAAGCAGTTATAAAGCCTATGGACGCCTGCAACCTCATAAGATTCACATGCGCGTTGACTACCCTAAAAAAACTTTACTATGTCGGTGAAATGCAAATAAATACAAATTTTATATTAATTGTCAACACAAGTGAATAAATAAATTACTACTAAGGGTTAATACTACCTATCAAATATCTTTAAAAGACCGGCCAAGTTTGTATCGGAACATGTATAATGTAGGGTTCCGTAGAAAGTAGTTTCTTGGAGATAACTCAAAAACGGATGAACCGATAATATGTGAAATAATTTTCGTAGAAACTATTACCTTCTTGGTATTTTTTCATATTTTTTAGACTTACGGATTAAAAGTTAGATGGGGGCTATTATATTTAGACTTCGATTTATTCGAAGCAATTATTTCTGAAAATATTGACTTAATAAAAAGTTTTAAAAATACTCTATATATATATATATATATAAGATATTTTTAAAGCCGTATCGTACAACATATTCATATTAAAAAAAAAATATTTTTGACATTTAATTTGGCATATGTATGTATGTACTAGCTGTGCCCGCGGCTCCGCCCGCGTGGAATTCGGTCTGTGTCAGTAAGCGGCTAATTCACCCCTAATTTCTCTCCCGCTACCCTGGAGGCGGAACTTGAAGTAAAGTTGACGCTATACGTATACGCTAGAGGACAGTAGTCCTAATAAAATATTTTACAATTACCACTAAATGCAACTACACTCATAAATGTATACTTTTTTTTTATTATATTTGTTTTTGGCATGATTTAAACGACGTAGAGAGTAGTAGGTGTATATCGGACGATACAGGACCACTTTTGTATTTATACGTATGAACGTGACATGAGTCCACGGCAAATATCATCCAAATCGATCCTCCCGTCAAATCAGTTAGGGGGGGGGGGGGGGTCACAAATGCAGAAATGATTTTTTTCTATTTTAGGTGCACTTGGGGAGGGGGGGGGGGGGTCCATGACCCATGCAAATTTAACTCAATCGAGTATAGTGGCTACCCTCCCCCCCCTTTTAGACGTTGAATTTTTATAGGCTACGTATAAACCTGGCTGGGGATTTTCTAGAATTGGAATTAGTTATCCTTAATTGGGTGATTTCCGGGATAACAATGAAAAAAAAACCGGCCAAGAGCATGTCGGGCGATGCTCAGTGTAGAGTTTCGTAGATGCTGCCCTGTTACAAAACATCCGTTCTAAAGGTCGTTTATTTGGCGGCGCTTACGTCAGTTTACTATTCGGCACTTCCTTTCACTATGCGTTTTTGACTAATAATTCAAAAACGGCTGAACCGATTTTATTCAATATAGTTTTTATTGAAAGTTCTTATCAGGCCTCACCAAATTTCAGCTTTCTAGTGCGAACGGTAACTGAGCTAGACCGCGGACAGACGGACGGACATGGCGATGTAACTGTTACGTAATAAGGCCTAATTACTTATGTACAGAAGCATACACTGCTTTACCTACACACATATTAAAAATCCATTGAAACCATTAGAATGACCACCATTACACCGCCATGACCAACATTATTGCGCCGGCGGTCGGGGGGGCGTATTTTCATTACGTTACCGTAGGTAATGAATTTTCATACGTTTTTACCACACTGTCACAGATAATACACTGATGTTACGTTATTGGTTGCAATAATGTTGGTAATTAATTACCAGTGATCGGAATTGGTAGTGCCATTTCGCGGGATTTCGGTGCGTAAGCTTATTATGGATATAGTTTTTAACCCAAGGATTTGATATGAAAATTTCAATGGTTGTGTTTGGTTTAAAAAATCTTTCAAAGAACTGCGGGCCTAACATATGAAAAATGTGGTTTCAGTTAAATGCCCTAAACTTTTGATATATTATAGATTTAAATGCTCTGAACAAAAATCTCTATAGGTGCTTTGACATAGGTGATTGACAGTAGAAAATATTGAAAAAAATATGGTTTGCTACTATAATTTCAAAGAAAGTAAGGAATAAAAGATGAGAAATAAATAACTAATAATTTAATAATGTTCATTTAATATAGTGATGTTGATGATGGCTTCGCTCGTGTTAAATTCGGGGTAACACGGGGGCCCCTTTCCTGATTTAAAACACAGAAGAGAACTCGGAACAGAAAAAACCGCACACAAATAGTCCACATACCAATTTTTAGTTTTCTACCTTGAAAATTGCGGAATGCTCCATACAAAACCTCCATACAAACTTCCACCCCCCATTTTAGGGAAGTGGGGGTTAGAAAGAGACAAAAAGTAGCCTATGTCCACTCTCCATCCCTTCAACTATCTCCACATAAAAAATCACGTCAATTCGTCGCCCCGTTTTGCCGTGAAAGACGGACAAACAAACAAACACACACATACACTTTCCCATTTATAATATTAAGTATGGATTAAATTATTGTTAATTGTAACTGTTAAACAAAAGAAATCTTAAATGAATGATGTATTATAATGACAAAAAAATTTTACTTTTGCGTTTTGAAGAAAATTTTCTGTGAGAAATACGAGTATTTTGGAAATTTTGGAAACAGTGAAAATTTTGGAAATAGTGGAAAATTTGGAAATTTTGAAAGTTTTGGAAATTTTGTGAAATTTTGGAAATTTTGAAAATTTTGGAAATTTTGGCAATTTTGGAAATTTTGGAAATATTGGAAATTTTGGAAATTTTGGAAATTTTAGAAATTTTGGAAATTTTAGAAATTTTGGAAATTTTGGAAATTTTGGATATTTTGGAAATTTTGGAAATTTTGGAAATTTTGGAAATTTTTGAGATTTTGGAAATATTGGAAATTTTGGAAATTTTAAATTTTTGACATTTTCGAAATTTTTGACATTTTCGACATTTTTAAAATTCTCTACTTTTGAGGTTCTCGACTTTTTTCACTTTTATCACTTTGCCACTTCTCAGTTTCACTACACTTCTCACTCACATATTTAAATATTTATTAAGATATACGTTTTATAGTTTCCGAGTAAAATGGTTGTGATATACGGACGGACGGACGGACAGACGGACATAACGAAACTATAAGGGTTACGTTTTTGCCACTTTAGCTACGGAACCCTAAAAACCTACTTCACAAAATAATATGTCAAATGCCATTAAAAATTATTTACAATCATAGTGGCACAGTGCAATTTTACTCTGCTTTTGACCGATTGATTCATTTAAAAGTTGATAATTTTTATTTTATTGACCATACTACAGTATAGCACAAGGAACAAAAAAATTACACGTGATATGTGTCCAGACCCCCCTCCCCCCTGTGGTGATCATTGGTGATTTTTTCTTGACCCCCTCCCCCCCCCTAAACAATATGACGCGATTAATGGACGCCCCCTTTATTATATTTTTTATATTTTTTATTTCATTCCATTTTACATGTTTTTCAATCGTATGGGTGTCGCGTTTTCGTGACGTGACGCTTTTTCGTAACGGTCACGTGACTTTTTTTCACCTAGGCCCCCATCCGCGAACCGTCCGATAAGGAACTTCGTTCCAAAACTCCACCGGTTCTAACCCTGTAGGTGTACCTCTGCCCCAAGAAGTATTATGACCGAAAAGAAATTCGACGGGACTTATTTTTTAGGGTTCCGTACCTCGAAAGGAAAAAACGGAACCCTTATAGGATCACTTTGTTGTCCGTCTGTCTGTCTGTCTGTCTGTCTGTCTGTCTGTCTGTCTGTCTGTCTGTCAAGACCATTTTTCTCAGGAATGCGTGGAGGTATCAAGCTGAAATTTATATCAAATACTCAAGTCTATTGTCCCTTGGAGCTGTGAAAAAATCAAACTTAAAAACCAATGCAATCAAAAGATACAGTAATTTATGCTGCAAATTTTAGAGTTTTTCGGCACTCGCAAAACCTACGGGGTACTTCCCGTGAACTGAGAAACTTGAAATTTGGCACGAAGCAACTTCATATAGCATAGACAATGGAAAAATTACAAAAAACAGACATTTTTAGTAAAATCATACAAAAAAATATTTTTTTTAATTTTAAACTTACTACCTTTTTCCTCGTAAACGCGTGGAGGTATTAAATTGAAATTCATGTCAAATACTCAGGGCAATAGGACCTTTCAGATGTAGCAAAACCAAACTTTTATGTCAACGCAATCAAAAGAGATAGCAATTTAAGTCGCATATTTTGAAACTGAGTACTCGCAAGAAACTCAAAACCTAAAGGGTACTTTCCGTAAACTCAGAAACTTGAAACTTGGCACGAAGAAACTTCATATAGCACAGACAAAGGAAAAATTACCAAAGTAGACATTTTGAGTAAAATCACACAAAAAATATTTTTTTAAATATTAGAGGTTTTTGCTTGTTCTAGGTGTTTACGGAACCCTCGGTGCGCGAGTTGGACTCGCACTTGGCCGGTTTTTATTTCAAAACAGTAATACATTATTAGATCTTAAAGATACAAAATAATGCGTAGTTCTTCAAGAAGACATATCAAAACTGCTTGAGAGACAGATAATGTACCTATTGTTTAATTATAAAGAAAAATTAATCCTAATCTGACTGCTTCACAAAACGTTTGATATGTTTTCCTACCTAAACGGTGTCCTATAAATGTTAGATGATTTTGTAGTAGTTTTTTGGTTTGCTGCAATAACCCTTTGACATTCATGACATTTTCAAATATTTCTTAAGAGCCTCTCCAGCCAACTTTTTTTCGAATATATTCCATGAACAGACTTTCGACTCTCTTCAGCTTTATTATATGTATAGATAGTTTTTATTGAAATTACCTTTCAGGCGTCACTTCCATTATTTTTTTCAAATTTTTTGGACCTATGGTTCTAAAGTAAGATGGGGGGAGAGGGGGGGGGGTTTGAAGAAGAAACTATCCTTTGTCATTTCTCGAGACCTACTATCTCTATACCAATTTTCATCTAAAGCAGTTCAGCGGTTAAAAATTCTCCATACAAACTTTCAACCCCATTTTCACCCCCACCAGGGTTGATTTTCGGGATTAAAACTATATTTTATCCTTTCCCAGGACTCAAACTATATATATACAAAATTTCATCAAAATCCGTTCTGCCGTTTTCACGTGATGCGCGGTCAAATAAACAGACAAACAGATAAACAGATAAACAGACAAACAGATAAACAGACAAAAATTCAAAAAATTGTTGGAACGTGTTCTGTTATCGATTCTAAGTATGCCCAGACAACTTTTTTTCGATTATCTTCCATGTACAGACTTTCGACCCTCTTCAGCTTTATTATATGTATAGATGGAGTGCCTCACCTAAAAGATTTTTTAGCAATTTAATGGGCTTACAGCTCTCATTTGTATGACGATTTCGTGTACAAATACCGCTCCTTACATGTGCATTTTTACTACTCGCAACTCGCAACAGGCTTAGTTTTGTTAATTTATCGTAATTAAGTGAATTTTTACGGTTAATATTTAAAATCGCAACAAAAAATAACGATCTATTAAGGTGACGGGTATCGCGGTTGACGACTGCATTTTGCGTTTTTATAATCGCAGCTTCCGCTTCTGCCATCTAGTATACTTGAGATGAACTATGACAATTCAATGTTGACATGTTTAAATAGTCAAGCAATCGCGGTCTTTTACAGTAAGATGGCGCTTTGATAATGATTCCATTTTATGTGTACTTACTTAATTAAAGTTACTATTGTATGTAGGTAATCAATGACGAAATAATTAAAGTTACCTATAATATAAAACTACTTGACCAACGCACGCCATTACCTACAGTATCATAATCGCACAATTATAATGTTTTATTCTAAATATCCAAAATAAGCATTCATCATGGCGGTTATATTTCTATGTGTCAAGTACGTGTCAAGTCTTTCAAAATAAAAGTTCAAATAAAATGTACTTAACTGAAGATAATACTATTTGTAACTAATTTGTTTTATGTCCTCTTCTGCTCTGAAAAATCCAGGTTTTTAGTATCTATAACGAAATTAGAGATGGTCAAAAACGCTTTCAATGAGGACGGTAAAGTGCGTTGGGATAAGACCGCATCGGGAGAACATCGGATAAATCAATTACCTATCTGGAAAATTAGCCTTTAGTTGCAAATACAAACCACACATCCTCCAACACTATTGTGTACCTCTACCTAGTTGCATTTTGATATAATGGCGATGGCGCTTTTTTCAGGTACCTACACATTTTACTTAAATGTTTCTTCCGGTATGCTTAATAACAACGACTGTTGGTTAACTGAAAGGTTAAAAAAACCGGCCAAGTGCGTGTCGGACCACGCATAGGAGGGTTCCGTACCTTCAATGGAATAAGAACCAAACTAATACCAAAAGGTCGTATCTGATGCCTATGGAAGAAGTTTTTTGGAAATAACTCAAAAATGGCCAAACAATTTTCGTAGAAAGTATATGCTAAGGCGCATCTCCTCAAATTTTTTCATATTTTTTGGACTTACGGTTCAAAAGTTACAGGGGGGGCTACACAATTTTTCTGACTTTCGAAGCGATTATTTCAAAAAATATTCACTTAATCACAAAAGGATCAAACAAACCTCAATATTATTTTTAAAGACCTATCGATTGATGTGTCACATGTTGATATTTGGTAAAAAGATTTTTTTGAAATTTAGTTACATGTATGGAGCGCCCCCCCCCTTAAAATATATATTTTTTTCAAATTTAAATACATAACTAAGTAGCGGCATACAGAAATACACCTTATGTGTAAATTTTATTCAGATTCGTCGTATAGTTTCCGAGTAAAATGGCTGTGACATACGGACGGACAGTCAGACAGACAGACATGACGAATCCATAAGGGTTCCGTTTTTTGCCATTTGGCTACGGAACCCTAAAAATCACTTATTCTTTATTTGACGATCTCCTAGCCCAGTCGGTGGTGACCCTGCCTAAGAAGCAGGAGGTCCCGGGTTCGAATCCTGGTCAGGGCAGATATTTGTTCCTGAGTTATGGATGTTTTCTATGTATTTAAGTATTTATCCATATTTATCTATTATATATATCGTCGTCTAGTACCCATAACACAAGCCTTATTGAGCTTACTGTGGGCCTAGGTCGATTTGTGTAAGATTGTGGTATAATATTTATTTATTTATTTCTTATTTATAGTAAATGTATGGAAAATATTTAATTTGTAGCTTTTTAGTACATTACCGTAAGTTGACCCCTAATAGGAAACTATTAGAAACGATAGGAATGGAATCGATTGGCATAAAAAAGCAGCATGTGAAAAATAAAAATAAATAATTTTCATAAAGTATGGGAAAAGTTTTTCTCAATTTGTGGCTTTTCTAGCCGCAAATTATTTTTGATCCCATACAAGAATGGGATCGATTGGCATCAAAAAGAAGTTTACCAAATGTGACCTCTTTCTCGCATCCTGTATGTTTTTTCCAAAATCCGTAACGTTATTAATTTGAAATTGAGGGAAGGTCTTCTAAGTCCATTTTCGCGTTGCAGCGAGGGATCTGGTAGCTGCCCCCACTGACACAAAAATAAATTGAACTTGTGTATTATTTCAAATTATCGAAGTTACAAGTAAAAGTAGTTAAGATAAAAGTAATTGCAATTACAAATTATATGTAATCGGGAATACTACTAACATGTAATCTCAATTACAAGCAATTTCAATTACTTAATATAATTGATTTTCTTGTAATTTAATTAGCAATTTAATACATTACAAAAGTAGGTACCATCTAATAAATTACGCCCAACACTGAATAAACATCAGGTTCAAGACGGTTGTATGGAGGATGTATGCTATCTGCTGCCGAAGTCACGTATACATGTGATCTTTATAGACAAAAAAGTTTCGTTCTATAAATTCAATTGTTTGTCACAAAAAATGGTTTGATTTGTTTTTGCGTGGCATTTAAGACTGGATCTTATTAATTGTTGCTGTGAACATTTTTTAAATGTGTACCTAGTTGGTTACTAGGAACAGGTTTAGACACGAGTATGTTACGTCCAAAAGGGAGGTATGGGCACTCCGAATGTTATCTCGCTAACTGTGGTAAGGTACAGTTCAGCGAATGTTATCACGCTCAAATCTGGACCTGGCTCAGAGCTCGACTGGGGAAGTACCTCACAGAAAACCATAGCTAAAAAGCAAATAACTTAATTCAACCTAAAGTTTAAGATTAATTTTTTAACATGTTTTAATCATTTTCATTTAAAAATATACCATAAGTGTTCTTTGCTAAAAAAAATTACAAATATAAAAGCGTTTGTCGTCTCACATAAGAATTATAAATTGAAATTACACAAAATAATTAAAAACATGAAAAGTCAGCACGAGTAAGTTAATAACATATAATACCTGCTTTTGCCCGCGGCTTCGCTCGCGTTAAATTCGGGGTAACAATCCATACAAACTTCCACCCCCCATTTTAGGGAAGTGGGGGGTTAGAAAGAGACAAAAAGTAGCCTATGTCACTCTCCATCCCTTCAACTATCTCCATTTAAAAAATCACTTCAATTCGTCGCCCCGTTTTGCCGTGAAAGACGGACAAACAAACAAACACACACGTACACTTTCCCATTTATAATATTAGTATGGATTAGTTGTATCGTGTCGTGTATAGGGTCGTCACGGTTTTTTGGGTACATTTTTGGGTTAGTTTTGGTTAATTGCCATCTATTTCAAAAGTTTTACCATATCAAAATCCATTACAATATTAAAATACTAGCTTTTACCCGCGACTTCGTCTGCGCGAAATTAACATGAGCAATATGGAATTACATAATAAAACGCAAAATAAAAGTTACTAGTTAGTAAAATCTAAGAGCAAACATAAAACTAGTACGTATGCTATTTCAAGTCAACAGGGAGCAACAATTCCATATAAACTTCCATTCCGTTTTCACCCCCTTATACATACCAAATTTCATCTAAATTAGTTGAGCGGTTTAAGCGTGAAGAGTTAACAGACAGACACACTATAATATTAGTATGGATACGTCCATATAATATATCTCTTCAAGTAGGCTGGGGAAAAAAAAAGAATTATAGCCAAAAGAGTTTTTTAAATTTTTTTAAATTTTGAAACATCTTGCTTCAAAGGTTTGAAACATCTTGTCTTTCCACTCTCAATATTTTTAACTCACTCGTTTTTGAAAAGTTTGAGAAAATGCTGAAAGGTTGACATGAACATAATACAGGCGGTTTATAATTATATCTATTATTTGAAACCGTGCATAGGGTGGTTATGCTAGTTTCCCGTCCGGGTTGCCGTCCACCTGATTAAACTGCTACAAATTTATTGGACTAAGAGCTGGCCACGTCAGATATGACACAATAATGAGAGCAATGAAACCTGACTATTGTGTCATATCTGACGTGGCCAGCTCTCCGTCTACATGTAAAAAACTTTTTGAGGTCAAATTGGCCATTGATAATAATTATTTATTCTTTAATTGATATATTAATTATAAGCTTTAATTTGAAAAACTTGAATATCAATATATCAATAAGTATGGACGGAAAACTGACACATACTCCACTTTTACAAAAAATGTTTTAGTATAAAAAACCTTTCGAGTATGATTTATTTTCGTATAATATTAATCTAAACAAGATCATATAAGCTCTAGAACGGGCACTTCAAAATTTATTATTGCATTACAAAGCTGGCAAAATCGATAAGTGGAAGAAAACTAGCACCTAAAAACTTACTAAGAGTAAATTTTATTGAATAGTCCAATCTTAAGTAGAAGGAGTAGATTTTGAAATTTTAAACACGACAAACAGCTTAGGTACACTTCACACTGATTTGAAACAAGGATTAATATTTCGAGAAATTTTTACAAAGGTAAAGCATAAAAGTTAGCCCTGAAAGCTGACCAACTAGTTCAAAAATGGTCCGATCTTACCCCATCGTACCTTACGAGTACTTATTGGTTTTTTCATTTTAGGGATTGTGAGAAATTATATTGGTATATATACTTATACGATTAAATTAATTCCATATCTACTTACCTACCTAATAATAACATTAATAATTCACTATATCTTTTAAATCGTACGAAAACGAACATACAATAAGCCATATAAACCTAATGGCGCGACCAGACATCGCAGAGTACCGGGACAGCCGAGCCGATTGTTTCTTTCTTATTCCATAGTAAAGAGAGAGATATATAACCTATCACGATGATGTGGACAAATCATTGACAAATACACGAATGTGTTTCAACTTCAAGCGCATTTGATTCTATTCAATGAATCCGTCATTCATATCATAATATAGATCTAGCTTGCAACAGCGCAAAGCAAGAAGCGAAATGAGCAAATGAAAGTAAGCTGGCAACGTCGCCTCGGATGGAAACTGCTCGAACAAACGCGCTCTTGTAATACAAATTATGGTAAAAACATGGACGAAGCCGTCTATGGTAAAAAGTACCCATACCCACTGTAAAAATTGAATAATGAATTAGTCTCTTTTATAAGTTGGTAGTTTAAATATATTGGGTAAAAAAGTCAAAATAAAAAGATTAAACTAACTAGTAACTTGACTATAGTATGATTTGACTTTTTTTTGTCCAAAAATACCTATAAATCGCTTAGGATCAGGATTGAAAATATAAATGAGAAATGAGATAAAAAAATAAACAAAAAAGTTAAATCAGCCTAGATTTGAACTCGGACATATCTACTTAGTAAGCAAGCGTACTATAACCTAAGCTATGTGGAACGAATTTCCGCGCTCAAAATTACTAATCATATTACTCAAATTTGACACATGAAACATGTCTCTGGCTGCAATAGAATAAACGCCTATAAGTATTATTAGCAATTGCATAGTTCTGATTATTACAGGCTCTTACAAGGTTTTGCGTCTTAAACCTTTATTAAGCGCTTAATACGACTATAGTATCTGCCGAACATTAGTAATGTGCTAAGACGTAGTTATGTTTAATTTCGCAACATAGAATTATTTCTGACCGACATAAAACTTGCGACAAGTTTTCTCCAAAACAGTTTCTTAACGATGATATATATACCTAATTATGTTATACAAGACCAAGCACGTATCGGTACAGCGAACACAACTATATGCCCCTACAGAAAATGTAACATTCATGCTCCAACGTGGTTTGTTTTCTTCAAAAACCTTGCACAAAAACACCTCGATTTGACGTGTTTGCATATATCGTCGCCTTAAGCTCACTTGCACAGCAAAAAAAATCCAAATTCACATGAAAACACCGCTTTGATGTGCATTCAGTTTTTTTTGCTGTACTAGTCAGTATTTTTTTATTTTTTTCTGATATGCGGAATATTTTTAACCATATTTCGTAAATTCATAAATATTTTGCCGCTCACTGTACTTCAAATTCAAAATCTAGGTTTTCATTTTTTTACATAAAAATCTACTAATCGAGATCGTTATTACTTATCTTGTTTAGTAGCATTCCTAAAAAATGTCACCGTAGTACTTAATCACAGTATTCAAATCACAAAAGATCCACAAAAGGATTAGGTATGATTATTATAAATCTGCCCGCGCGCCTCTGAGTAAAGTCATATTCTTTGAACATTATTGCGGTGCATCGCGGCGGATTTACGCACGATCGCAATGAGAAGGGTACGCGGGTGGCGCGGGTAGAGAGCGCCCAAACGCTCAAGGACACTCTGGCGACAATCGTCTTAAAGGTATTATAGACCTGAGTATTTGATATGAATTTCAATTTAATACCTCTACGCGTTCATGAGGAAAGGGTAATATACTTTAGAATTATTAAAAATATTTTTATTATATGATGTAACTAAAAATTTACGGTTTTCGAAATTTTTCCTTTATCTGTGCTATAAGACGTTGCTCTGTACCAAATTTCAAGATTCTGAGTTCTCGGGAAGTACCCTGTAGGTTTTGATTCCCTTGCGAGTTTCGAAAATTTGCGGCATAAACGGCTGTATCTTTTGATTGCGTTGGCTTAGAAGTTTGATTTTTTCACAGCTCCCAAGGGACAGTAGACTTGATTATTTGATATAATTACTCCACGCGTTCCCGAGAAAAAGGGTCTTGACAGACGGACTGACGGGCGGACGCACGGGCGGACGGACGGACGGACAACACAGTGATCCTATAAGGGTTCCATTTTTTCCTTTCGAGGTACGGAACCCTAACTAAGAACAATAATTACATAAAGGTTGAACACGCCAAAACCTGGGCATATAAAAATAGCTATAGTTATTCGAAAAATGGAGATATTTAAACTTTTGAAACAACAATTTTCTCACAAGGAACTGGGCTATAAAATGATGATAGTTTTATTTTCTTTTATTTATTCGTTGGCAAAATGTCGAGCGTGCAATATCAAAAACGTGAACGCATTTTGCACGAACATGTAAAAAATCTCATGTTAAGCTACATAGATATCGCGAAAAGGCTGAAATATCCACAATCTACTGTTGGTCACGTATTAAAAAGTTTCCGTGAACGCTTGACAATAGATAGAAAGCCAGGAAGTGGTGGGTTGCAGGGAGTCAAGAATAAGAAACGGGAAAGAGTATTTTAAAGATTTTTGCCTCAAATCATACGATTTCATCTCGTGATGTTGCTAAAAAAGTGAAAATGTCTTAGTCCTATGTCCAAAAAGTGAAACAGATGGCAGGACTGAGGAGTTATAAAGCCCAGGCCGCACCAGATCGAGACTCAAAACAGAACTTATCCGCAAAGATACGGTCGCGACAACTCTATGAAGATTTAAATGCGCGGTGATGGACGACGAGACGTATATAAAATTGGATTGTAAACAAATACCTGGTCAAGAGTTTTATACTAGCAAATCTCGAACAGATACTCCTGAAGATTTTGAATTAAAAAAGTGAGGGCAATTTCCAAAAAAATACCTTCTTTGGCGGGCAATATGTAGCTGTGGTAAAAGAAGTCGCTCGTTTATTACCACCGGGACAATAAACGGCGATATTTATCAGAAAGATTGTTTACAGAAGCGTTTGCTGCCTTTTATAAGACAGCATGCCTCACCACCGCTGTTTTGGCCAGATCTAGCCAGTTGCTAATACGCAAAATCAGTTATGGAATGGTACAACGCTAACAGGATAATGGTGGTACCCAAAATATGCAATCCGCCAAATAGTCCGGAACTGCGGCCTGTTGAAGAGTACTGGAGTATTATGAAAGGAATTCTAAAAAAGAAAGGCGGAGAAGTAAAATCGGTCTCTGAGCTACAAAAAATATGGACCTGGGCGACAAAAATCTTTTCTAAAGAGAGATGGATGGATGGAGAAGAGATGGTGCAAAGTCTTATGTGCCGTGTGCGTAGAAAAGTTCGATCTATGGCTTACTGTGTAAACATTAGTTAAAATTAAAAATGTGATTTTAGAATTCATTAAATTTGTCATTAAATGTGGTATTCATAATGTAGTTATTTATTTTCAAACTGGTTTAAAAACAAATTTTGCGTGCCCAAGTTTTGGCGTATTCAACCTTTACAAAACAAAATCAATCACTTTATTCACAGTATAAAAACAACCTCTCAGCATAAACTGCTTTAATATATTAGTTATCTAATTATCGACTTATTATTATATTTGCTATGCTAATATGCTAATATTTATTGGAACACTAAAATGACACCCAGTTTGTGATACACGTCATACTACAAAATTCGTTTGACCGCCTTTGTGTGCACGCCACATCCGTACACGCTTCAATGTGTACGTGAGTCTTAGGGCGCTGTTTTCGCTGTCGTAAATGACGTTTGACAATACACCGACATTTTCCTTTTTATCGATGCGCCGCCAACCTGACTGATTAACCTACTAGTTCCCTACCAATCGGCCGCCGCGAGGTGAGGTAATTCCGTTCGGGGCGGGGCGTAGCGTGGCCACCTGTATGAAATAGTTTCTATTATTTATTATGTGATACAGGTGTCACTTAAGTGTATCCAGTAGGTATTTCTTCAGCTGTTTTCGATTCTAGGCTACTCAAACTCAAACTCAAACATTTATTCAGTAAGTAGGCCACAAGGGCACTTTTACACGTCAAAGTAAAAGAGAGAAAAAAAAATCAAACTACACCGGTTCTAACCCTACACCTCTGACCCGAGAAGAATTACGTCCGGCAAGAATCTCGGCGGGACTTATTTTTTCAAAACAACGGTACATCAAAATTAAACAATACATATAAGTGCGTTGTTCTATAAGAAAACATATCAAACCAAGGTTAGATTAACCAACAATAGGTTATAGTTTAAGAAAAATACCAAAGAAAAAAGATGAGTCCAAATTTGACTATTGAAAATGAATTATATACAAGTTTGATATACTTTCTTACCTGAACTGTATCTTCTACATAAAGGAGATCGTCAATTTTTGTTAGGTGATCTGGCCCAGATTATTAATGTAAAAAAATACTGTTTTTTTAAAGAAAATGTACAAAAGCGGACTTAAAAACAAAACGGGAATCATGATGAAATATTAAAAAGTCATATTTTGATCGTATTTATAGTTCCTGTATTTCGGTAAACAAAGACGGCTGTCAAACCATCGTTGATACTATTAACTGAACATTCCTAACACCTATTGCAAAGGGATAAGGTTTACCACCGTTAAGTGCGATAGCACTAGTATCTGACATTGCAAAATTGAAAAAAAGATGCGTTTCGTTATCGAAGGAGCATGATATTATGCCATTATGAAACCCACTTTTAATATTCAAACTCCGATCAAAAATGCAAAAATACGCATTTTCAATCTTTAGGCGTTTTAATACAGTCGACTTCTGATTTAAACTTCCGTATTCGTAGGCTTAGATATTATTTTAATATTACAATGTTGTAACTTACCGAACAGTATCAAAACGCAGATTATGTAACGGTAGATATTGACAGTGTCAAACCAAAAAACAAACCCTTTTCAGTCCAGGTGAAGTTAAACTTTATATCAATGCCATAAGGACGTTAACGACTTGTCTTGCTGTATTTTAATCGCGGAAAGATCAACATAATGTTTATTTATTTAGAATTTCTAATTCCCGTTTCATTTTTTTGTAATATTTTGTCTACTTTAGTAATAAAATGAGTATTTATTTTACATTGTAGTACAAACTGTATACGGTTTATATCAGGTGGCCCAGCATTGACGATCTCCTTTCCAAATTATAATAATCCATCATCAACAGTTAGAAACAAATTTTGAATTAAAAAAAAAAAAAGTAAGTGATTCTAGTATTCAATAAACATACTATTTCTAAATTATCCTTAGAGATGTATAAGGTCTCCAAGTGTCTTGATCTATATATTCTATATAATAAAAAAAATATGGATAATCAAGCACCGAATGTTGTGTCTAAAGCCAATTAAACTAAAATTAAATATGATTAATAAAGTTACGTAAATGTGTTGCCCCAGTTAGCCTAAACAGACCGGTCTCCACAAACAGCACCCGTTCACGAGTATGACGCATATCTCAGCCATCGCCTCCCTCAACCTTTCTTCGGGAAAGTGGCGACCCGATCAACGACGCCACCATAAGCAGAGCCTTTTAAGCGAGCATGACATGTTCAAGCTGGCGGGCTTTATTAATTAATAAAAACTAGCCATGTTTAGTCTGGTGAGAAACAATATTCTGTGCTCGTATTTTACATGCGTGAACTAAATTACAATATAAAAGTGACATAGAGATGTACATGTCTCTAAGCGTCAGGATCATTAAATATATATCTATACATATAAATATTTGCGAATGCAAGACTTAGAAATGTATAACGTCTCTAAGTGTCCAAATACTAAATAAAAACAAAATAAAATAGAAACGAAAACAGGTAATACTGGACACTAGTAAAGCTGCTTCATAGAGTAATGTACCTAATAATTTCTCAATTTGTATTGTACTAACCATATCAAGCTACAGGCTTAAAGACATCGTTATCCTCAATGAATTCCTTTAAAGTATAGTACTCTCTCCTCAACAAATAGCGCTTAACATAAGACTTGAATTTATTTAGTGGCAAATTCACTACATCAGCGGGGACTTTGTTATAAAAACGTGTACAGTTCCCAGCAAAAGACGTACGAACCTTACCGAGGCGGTGGCCAGGCTCAGCAATCTTATCTCTATTTCTAGTTTTATGGTTATGGATATCACTGTTGAGCTTGAATTCATGGATGTTTTTCCGCACATACATAATGTTTTCAAGTACGTATCGAGATGCTACGGTAAGAATATTTGCCTCTTCAAATTTTCCTCTTACGGATGCTCGACCGCGCATTTTATAAATGCCACGTACAGCTCGTTTTTGTAGCACAAATATGGTCCTAATATCAGCCGCTTTACCCCACAACAGAATTCCATACGACATAACACTGTGAAAGTAACTGAAGTTACTAGAATCACTTACTTCTTTTTTATTTAAATTCAACATTTGTTTCTAACTGTTCATGATGGATTATTATAATTTGGAATTTTATGTAGAAGACACAGTTCAGGTAAGAAAGTATATCAAACTTGTATGTAATTCATTTTCAAATAGTCAGATTTGGACTCATCTTTTTTCTTTGGTATTTTTCTTCCTATTGTTGGTTAATCTAACTTGGTTTGATATGTTTTCTTATAGAACAACGCACTTATATGTATTGTTTAGTTTTGATGTACTGTTGTTTTGAAAAAATAAGTCCCGCCGAGTTTCTTGCCGGACATAATTCTTCTCGGGTCAGAGGTGTAGGGTTAGAACCGGTGTAGTTTTTTTTTTTCTCTGTTTTACTTTGACGTGTAAAAGTGACCTTGTGGCCTACTTACTGAATAAATATTTGAGTTTGAGTTTGAGTTTGAAGTATACCAGCCTGGCAGTTTCACTGTTTGTTGACGGCATAGGCTGCAGAGCTAAGTTTCCCAGCTAGGGTGACTATATGTGGATGCCATTGTAATTTCGAGTCTAAAGTGACTCCTAAGAAAACAGTTTGATTTTAGAATTCCATTGTTTCATCATTTATTATAATCTTGCTGCTGTTAATCTGCTTGACGTTGGGAAGTGTAAATTTGATGCACTTCGTTTTCTTGGCGTTCAAAAGTAGGTTATAATAGATAGTAAGTTTATTAGGGTGGCCTCACACAGCCGGAATGTTGTCTCTCTGACTTCATAATCTTAATTCATATTATTAATTCTGAAAAAGCCTAGAATTTCATGCAATTCATGAATTTCCACACACATTCAGATTTTTTCAAATTATTAATTTTTAGATTGATCTGTACGAATGATACTAACGAGTTTTCTGAATTCCGGATCGAAATAATTCATATATTTGAATATAGAGCGGCACACACATACTGGAGTCAAACTATGAATACGACGTGTTGTGATTTGTTTTGAACAGCTGGTCACGTCAGATATGCCACAATAATAAGAGCAAAGAAACCCATCCAGTAAGATAGCAATACTCTCCTTATTGCTAGATCCGGGCATCTGGCGCTTTTAATGGGTGGAGGTCAGAATAGCAAAATTTATGAACTGGAGAAAAGTAATACCAAAATAGGTAAAAACGGCCGAAGTTGTCTTATTTATAGAGGATGGGGCCTATATTTTAAGATTGGAACAAAAAACATTGCGTATTATTTCAGGAACAGAAACAGTAGGACACAAACTATGAATTACAATATAAGTAGTTTTGGACTACTTTGCCAAATCAGAAACTTTTGGTAATGACATAATCTAATTATTTATATAATTTCTCATAATACTGCATCAAAACCAGAACTCTAGGATTTGTATTATTAAAGTGGTTTGCATTCTTTGACCTCTACCACTCTACAGCTGCCAGATGTCAGGATCTAGAAATAAGCATAGTATAGCAAACTAACGAGAGGGGTCTTGTGGCTCTCATTATTGTGTTATATCTGACGTGGCTAGCTGTCCGTCTATTTTGTGATGCCTGGCACGGAAAATTTAAAGATATGACATATTGTGGCATGTGGCAAGGTCGCGGAATTTAGATTATGAATTCAGTGAGACATTCCGGCTATAAGGCCGCCCTAGACATTTAAATCTCAAGAGAAATAGAACCAGATGATGTCTTCCAAAAAAATCATGGATGTTGCTAATTGACTGAAAATAGTCGACGATACGAATAACCACTACAATCAATATGCCTTTGACTGCTCAAAATATTCGAATAGCCTTTGTGGAAGATCTCTAAGCTCTCTCCAGGCCGATCATATTCCATCGGGCCGAGCTGTTGTTCTACTATTAGCATAGTCCGGCCATTTCTGGCTAAAGGCACAATGATAACCGCTATTCCGAACTGTTAGATATTCCAATTAGGTACCGAGCTAGTTGATCGCTTGCTGAAGAAAATCAAAGTAACATTACATACGGTCACGAAACTAATTTATTTTAGGACTCACTTAATTGGACATTTTTTTATACCAAACCGGTGGCAAACAAGCATACGGCTCGCCTGATGGTATGGTATGGATGGTAACTCTAGAGGTGTCACAAGCGCGTAGCCGTTTATAAAAAGGAGGATTCACTGTGTTGACGGCTAAAGGAACAAAAGGGTCAGCGCATCGATCAAGCCAAATGTCGGTGTATTGTCAAACGTCATTTACGACAGCAGAAACAGCGCCCTAAGACGCACGCACACATTGCAGCGTATACAAATGTGCCGTGTACACAAAGGCGCTCAAACGAGTTTTGTAGTATGACGTGTCCGCCCTGTGGGAATAGGCAGTAGGTTTATTCGAGGCATTTGAAACTCACATGAAATTAAATCGATTGACGTCTTCCAAAAAAATTAAGAGTATTGCTAACTCTACTGATTTTGAACTAAAGCTTTTATTATTACTTCTCTGATATTGCCGTCAATTTCAGTACCATATAAACATTCCCATTTCTAATTTATTTACCCTTAAAGGTCGCTTTAGATTGGTTAGCCAAAGAATTTAACTCGCTCTTAACTGGTGAATAAAGAAGCCTAGGTAACAATGGACTTATGTACCATTGTACTCATAAGGAGTTTCGTCTTTTCATGTCTATATTATGCAAATTATGCTGTTCTCGCCAAAGAGTCGTAAGTAAAGAGCATTTTGTAGTTAATGACGCCATTTTCTAGAAACGATATGGAATTGTGATAGCACAACGCTATTAGACTTAAGCGTTGGCTTATCATTGTATTTCAGCATTCTATTAAGCGAGCTATTATTTACAAAGAGCGGTATTCTAACTTTACAATCATGACTTGTTACGGATTTTTTTAAATCAAAATTACGTGTTGTCACTAAACTTTGGAGGTATGGTATTGGGGCTATTCAATCACTTTTTGATAAGTGCATCTGAAGGTATAAAATACAGAATTTATTGTTAAAATATTATTTAATGTTTTATAGTTTACCTTACTCAAGTGGCGCGTACAATTAATACGCTAGCCTCATTTGTTTTAACAGATACTCTAGTGACAGATCGAAAACCCGCTCACATCAAAACAGTCCTATCTCATCTGACAACTCAAGCGAATATCTACCTAGTTGCGTAGGGCTGTTAAGCGGCTAAAGGTTAATGCCGCGTGACGCAAACAACGGGTTTGCTGGGCCTTTGTGAACTTCATTCAATTAGCATAACTGCCTAGCTGGACACTCTAGACAGGCTGAGCCACGATGTATAGTAGTGGAGGGAACTTGCATTACATACCGGAATTGCTTGTATGAGCCAATACCCGAATTCCGGTATTTCCCATACAAAGAATACCGATACTGCTTGTATGGGCCAATACCCGATTTCCGGTATTGCCCATACAAAGAATGTCGGTATTGCTTGTGTGGGCCAATACCCGAATTCCGGTATTGCCCATACAATTAATACCAGTATAGCATGCCCTAATGATGTGTTTCCTTAAAATATACTAAGGATTGTCATATCATTTTCTACAAAGATTTATGTAAAAGAAATACGCAGATCATAGTGAAGAGTTGTTTTCAAACTAATTTAATTGAATCCCACTTTTTTTGGTTTTTTTCTGACGATTAGTTTGTAACAGTTTTTGCATGAAATGTAAAATTTTCATCTGTCACACGTACAATGCTATGGGAAAAGGACTAAGTATAATTTAAATATCACGGTGGTGACAAATAAGCATGCAGCCCACCCGACGGTTAACGGTTTCTGTAGCCTGTCACGTCAGTAATAACGATGCTGACATATGTCTCATATGTCACCTGTGTGGAACAGGCGCCTGATTTACAAGCGGGACATATAAGTATTATAATAACTATTTTAAGTACTCTTTTTCTTCTCCCTTCTCTTCAAATACCATGGCAAGCTATCTACTGGGCTTAAACTTTATCCAATATGGCGGTCGTCCATTCTAACAATATCGCACGGTACGGGAGAGAGCCACAATGCAATTCAGTTTGATGGGAAATATAGTCGGGCGATTCCATGTCAATTAAAAAAATGTACTGTGCGACATGATTTTTAAATTTAATACGAATATTTGAGGATAATGTTGGAGGTCCAAGAAACACTAAATCACGACCATTTTCTTTATTGTATTGTATCTGTGTAGGGCCCGTCGGAACTATAAAATTCGGTCAAAATCGTGCTCGCATAAAATTTTATCCAGATTATTAAAGCCTGACCAGAAATATATGATCATGCGCCATGTTGCGGAATTTCATTGGAACTAATTCCTTACACTGGCAATAATTTTAATGACGGAATGATATGCATGTGTGAGTGCATGTCATAGGCTGTCACTGTCATTGAGGCGGTTTACTTAAATGATAATAAAGTGGTGAATATTAAATAATAAACGACAGAAAATTCCCAAAATTATCCATAGTCAAGAGCGAAACATTGTAGATAGTGTGTATAATAAACTGCTGTAAGTAATACGCTCGGGAAATGAAACTTTTTCGCTGTGAAAAATTTTCAAATTAACATGAAAGCTGACAGGTAAACAAATCAAGATGTCACCACACCATAGAGAACTGAACTGTAGCCATATAAATGAGAATAATAGCGCCCTCTTGACAATAATCAATTAATCATATATTTCTGGTCAGGCTTTACATAGAATAGTTATGGTAAGTGTTGATACTTTATTCTATCGATTATAAAATAAGCATTTAATGCAGTAAAAGAAAACTGATCTAGAACAACAAAGACAAAAATAGTGACCAGATAAAACTTGCTCAAATTTGTCTCATTTTATTGATTTTCGATTGGACTTTGTGTCGATCCAGTTGCAAATCAAGGGTTAACTTTTCGTAGAAATAAAGTTTTTACTCTTATAGGTAGGTAACACTTGACTGACTCCAGAACACGCGAACTTTTCACTGACTTTGCAAGCGACTAAGTATGGAGAGTCAGTGTAGACGGCAAATGTATGTAAAGGAATGACGTTTATAGTGACAGTACCACAATTTGTCACCGTAAAGTCCATGCAAGGTTAGGGTGAACTAAATTTTCCAAGTGTATTGCATTGTGATGGTTCCCTCTCTCTCTCTTATCTCCTCACTACCGTTCTTTCCCTTAATACTACGTAGTTTAGCGAAAAGAGTCTAAGCTCTAAATGTTGTCATTGGAATCACCGACGTATAATAAAGAACGGGATACACAATCAGCCCAAAAAATGGCCCCACAATAGAGCTGTAAGAAAGACTCGTACAGCACTTTCTCGGTCAGTTTTATTAGACTTTAGTCAGTGATAAAACTTACGATAAGGTTACAAATTGTCAAGAGCCATATTTTTGGTAAATCTTGTTTGAAACTGTACCTCTGCTACTCGTATAATCCTCACTTTGGGCGACTATGGCGTTTATCATCAGTCTTTCACACCCAGTGAATGAAATGCGAGTGACAAGACTAAGGCTGGGTTGCACCACGCATAACTAACGAACTCATCAACGTTAAATATGGCGACCGAGCTGTCATCCCATAGAAAACTGTCAAACTTTTCATACAAGATTTTTTTAACGATGACGTGGTGCAACCGGCCCTAATTATGTCAAGTTTAACCTCTACGCGAACAAAGTTGCGGCAGTACCCAGTATTTATGCATTATACTAAAATAGCTTATTAAATGAAAACAGTTCCCGTGATAATATTGTCGTACTCGTAATCATTTTAATAGCGGATTTAACGATCATGTAAATTAGTTGAAGCGCTTGATGTGATTGGCAGTTTGCATAATTTACGATTGATTACTTTACTTTTAATTATCTTTTGGACAGTTTAGCGATTGTTAGTGATTTTAGCTGTGAATTATCGGTAAATTTATATATGTAATTAGGACACCGTTAGGCACCCAAAGTCACGCTCTCAATATCGGGTTCCGTCCGATTTACTAGTCCAGTTCTGATCCATTTTTTTAAATAGCACAACGGTGGCAAACAAACATACGGCCCGTCTGATAGTAAGTAGCTAATATAGCCTATGGACGCCTTGGACTCCATTAAATACATCGCGCTGACTGTGTGGGCGTCGCAGCAAAAAATATGGAACTGCCGGAATAAAACGTCATATTTTCATATAAAAGAGATTATGCTGGCGCTTATGCTACTTTGCGCTTTTAAAGTCGGTGCAGGCAGACTAACTGTATAGACTTTGCAATGACAAAAAGTGAAACTTACGTCATAAACCTTATTTGAACGAAGTTCCTTATCGGACGGTTCGCGGATCCCGAAAACGCGACACAAAGCCATACGATTGAGAAACATGTGAAATGAAATAAAATAAAATAGAATAAAGTGAAGTGAAGTGAAGTGAAAAGTGAAAATTGAGAAGTGACAAAGTGAAAAGTCAAAGCAAAAGTTAAAAAAAAATCAAAAAGTCAAAAAAAGGCAAATAGAACAAAAAGTCAAAAAGATCAAAAAAGGCAAAAAAGGTAAAAATTACAAAAATGTCAAAAAAAGTAAAAATTAAATATAATTAAATTAAATAATTTCGATCCAACCGAGTTTTCTACGACACCAACGCATTTATTTTTAAATTTGGATTGATGCAGAACATATGTTATATCATAAAGTCTGTAAAATTACGTGAATTCACGTTTATAATAAATAAATTAATAAATAATGTCTTAATTCAGACAACCAATGGTCCACTATCGTGTTAATCAATTATAATTAAAACTTATAAACTAGGTTATTTATGGTAAAAATAAAAATCTACATTTCTAGTTTACATAATAAACATCTCCAGAATGAGGGTTTATTAGTGCCGACATCCAGTGTCTTTGCAAAAGACTGTCCGGTCTGTCCGCTAACGTGTTTATGAGGCTGTTGGGACCACCCTGGATTCTGCTTCTGATCGATACTACTTTTTTTCCCATTACTGCATGAAACCCGTCTACGTCGGCGTCGGCGAACATGCCAGACGCGCTGCAGAATCTAGGGAGTCTCATCAGAATCCTAAACACGTCATTATACATAGAGGACTCGTAAGTGCTCTCTGAGTGTAACTAATCCACAGGCCGCTAGTGTAAAACGATTGACAGAAGGACTTGAACAAGGTTCTTTTTACCTGTGCAATTTGCGAACCTGCGAGCCAGCATATTCTCGCGAACCGCCACCGCCCTACGTTGCCTCCCTATATCACATTCGTATTTTAGGTAACTTGTGATAATGTGACCTAGATATTTGAAACTGTCAACCGCCTCCAGCTCATTTCCATTCAGTTTAATGGGCGTCACATAACATGGGGATATGTCAAATACCATTACTTCAGCTTTAAGACACGAATTTTTATACGTACAACGTTAGCAGGGTCAAATTTTGAGTATTTTTCCTCATTAATACATAACGCAATAAAATAAACTGAAAACTAAGTTACAAAACAAAACGACGCAAACTAATCAACGCGCTTTGAAGCGTTAATTTGTGTGCAAATCCAAGTCAGAAAAGTATGTTAATTCGCCTGACCTCTGAACGTGTTCCATTGGCTACGCGAGCACTAGCAAAACCACTTCCTCGCTAGTGTAACGAGACCTATCAAAGCCTCTAACTATAGGTAAGTATAAAATGTATAAATCATTATTACCTAGCATTTGTCCCGACTTTTTGCCACGGCTCAAATCAAGTGGAGCCTGACTGACACTAGTTTTAAGAAATAGATGGATTTTTTTTTGCTATCGTGTTTCCAAATTTCAAGCAAGCAGACGCTCTAACTCTATCGCGTCACAAACGCAGTCTCAGTTTCATATATAAAATTTTTTCAACGATATGACGTAAACACAACTAAAATTTCGTTCAATTCAAATTGCATTACATTGGAATAATTTCCAAGCAAATCTTGATATTTCTGATTTAGACGTTTAGACGCTAGCTGTATTGCGTAGTTAATGCATTGGAGTTGTATTGAAGTTGGATCGTGTCTAAACGTTTTTAAAGTTAGAATACGGGGATTTGCTACACGAGAATAAGGGGGAAATTTTTGACTTTCTAGTACGAATTTAGCGAACCAGTCTTCTCAAGACTTTGATCCGCCAAATTCGTAGATTCAAAGGGCCACAATTTCAACTCGTCATCCTAGCATTTGTAACCTATTTAATCCCATAAACTGGCGTAGAAACTATGCCCTATTGGATTAGGTCCGGTTTCCTCACGATGTTTTCCTTCACTGAAAAGCAACTGGTAAATATCATTTGATTCGTAAATAAATTCCGAAAAAGTCAGTGGTACGAGCCGGGGTTTGAACCCGAGCCCGAGACCTCCGGATTGAAAGTCAGACTTCTTAGGTTATCAAACTGATGCGGCGCATGCGGCGACGGTGTGTAAGCGAGATAGCGCTCTGCGTGTTTATAGCGCTGTCTCGTTCACCGCCATTGTGAAAGCCGCCTTACCGCCAGGGCCGCGATTCGAAAAATAAACACACACACACTGGACAGACACAGCTCTAACCCAACTCAACCAAACTCAACTCAACGCTATAACGACATTGACATTTGCTATTCGAACAGATTTTCATTCAACATTGGTCTCACATTGGTCACACATTGTACCAATGTAGTACCAATGTGAGACCAATGTGTGACTAATGTGAGACCAATGTGAGACCAATGTTGACTGAAAATCTGTTCGAATAGCAAATGTCAATGTCGTTATAGCGTTGAGTTGTGTTGGGTTGATATTTTATATGGTTGGAGCTGTGTCTGTCCAGTGTGTGTGTTTATTTTTCGAATCGCGGCCCAGGCTACCAGCGCAGAGGTCACAATTTCAAATATGTGTACATCAAAGAGCCTACTTATTCTGGTTCATCTGTTCGTTATACTCGTGTTTGGAATATGTCTGGACGTCTGCGTTTCGCGCTGATTACACTAGGGCATATTTAATTAGGCGAACATATGAATTCAGTTTGTTCAAAGTGACAATGTTGGAGAATGAAGTTTCAAATTGACCCGTTTGATTTATATTTGCTTCTAAAATGAGGATAATTTAAATTTTACCAAGCGTTTATTCGTATCCACATACCTAATATGTGTCTACGTTTATCAAAAGTTAAGTATCAGAAAGTATCACATAGAGGATGTAACAAAAATACTAGCAAACTCAAACTCAAACTCAAACATTTATTCAGTAAGTAGGCCACAAGGGCACTTTTACACGTCAAAGTAAAAGAGAGAAAAAAAAAACTACACCGGTTCTAACCCTACACCTCTGACCCGAGAAGAATTATGTCCGGCAAGAAACTCGGCGGGACTTATTTTTTCAAAACAACAGTACATCAAAACTAAAAAATACATATAAGTGCGTTGTTCTATAAGAAAACATATCAAACCAAGGTTAGATTAACCAACAATAGGTTATAGTTTAAGAAAAATACCAAAGTAAAAAGATGAGTCCAAATCTGACTATTTGAAAATGAATTACATACAAGTTTGATATACTTTCTTACCTGAACTGTGTCTTCTACATAAATTTCCAAATTATAATAATCCATCATCAACAGTTAGAAACAAATTTTGAATTTAAATAATAATAAAAAAAGTAACTGATTCTAGTATACAATAAACATACTATTTCCAAATTATCCTTAGAGATGTATAAGGTCTCCAAGTGTCTTGATCTATATATTCTATATAATAAAAAAATATGGATAATCAAGCACCAAATGTTGTGTCTAAAGCCAATTAAACTAAAATTAAATATGATTAATAAAAAGTGACGTAATTGTGTGGCCCCAGTTAGCTGATGATCCGTTTAAGGGCATAATCGGTATCGTATTGCGACTAACGTTAAATCAAACTAAATTAAGAAAAGTAGGAAGTTTCTGTTGGTTACACAAGGAATTGATAAAGATAAGAGACGTTTTATCGAGGACACATAACAATTTAATTCATTTATTTCAATAAACATGAAATCAAGTCATTGTGTAAATTAAAATGTCAACTTTAAACGAACTCAACTATATATATTGAAACAGACATTTTCCATAACATTGACGACATTATTGCGCTACACATATAGGTACCTACTGTAGCAACATGTCGGTGATGTCGGTGATGTCGGCAACATTTAAGTGTCGTACTAATAATATTTGCAAAAAAAATTAATTATAATATTAAAATAACGATAGGAAAAAAATAGTTTGTCATTAATTCATAATTCAGAAAATCTTTTTTCCTGGCCGACTAGACAAATAAAAAAAACTTGACGGAAAAGTAGTCAAAACATTGTATTTTTTAACAAAATTATTTATTTTGTTAATAACAAATCAAATTCATACTTTAATCGTTGAAACGGCCTAGTGAACAGATAATGAGGGTTTCCGCGATCGAGATTTTCACTAGATGGCAGCACCGTGACGAGAGGTCTTTTTTTTTTTAATTTATTTAACTAAGAAAATCAGATACATAGTACCTTAAATCTAGTTTTCGCCAAACTGTGAGACAGTTTGTTGGCGTAGCGCTCAATTGAATCTTAAACTAAAACATAGACAACAGACTCGACCAACCACTCGTGAACGCTATCGCATTTCAATAAGGTTCACGAGTGATCAGGAAACTAGTTCAACAACAGTTACTTTTTTCAAAGTTACTTAGTAACAGACGCTTAAATTTAGTTTTCAAGGACAAGATTGGTGGATTTTGACAACACCTGTCAAAATCCACCAATCAAAAAAAATATGATTAAACATGATCGTTGGATTATGACAGCTAGACCTCTCTCCACGGTGCTGCCACCTAGTGAAAAACTCGATCGCCGATACCCTCATTAAATCGGTGTTACCTTAAGCTGCGCATCTTGCATATTGAACCATTTAATAGGATTGAAACGAGGTTAGATCGGGTTTCAGTTCATGTTCAATTATTTCCATGTTCGATCTCTGTAGGTGTGTAGGTACACAACTACACAAGGTATACAAGTAAAACATGCGGGGTTCACGAGTGAAAACACAAGTGCCTATCGGTAGGGGAAGATGGGGAGGATACAGGCTACATACTCTTTTTTCTCGGAGCCTTGTAATACAAAAACTAACAGCTATTTTACAATGAAATTAATGATACTTTATTGTTTATATATCTGGCTATAATAATAGTTTATTTCTGGCCTTTGAATCAACAAAGCAACTTGGCCAAAATATAACGTAGGGTGGCTTTGTAAACTATTTGTTTCTCCCCGGGATTCATTATTTTATCAGCTATTTCGCCTGTTTCAGTCAACTTTTAGTCAATTATTATATTCTTGATTTTAACTTACATGGGGTGCATTCGTACAGTATGAAATTACGTACATTTTGAGTCTACGAAGGTACCCCAATCCTACCGACTAGAAAAAACCGAAATAAAAAAACAATCGTTAATATAATCCCAGAACTATTGTTTACATAATTATCTATTTACAAACAATACTAAAGTATCTTTTCTAATTTCATTAAAACTTATTGGAAACAAACGCATTCAAAGGAGAACTCAAAATTACTTTCGAGTAGCGAAAACACATATCAGCTCTTTCTGGCGAAGTCTCCTACCGCACTACCATTACTTTTAAAAGGTAGCCTATGCATTTAAGTAGCAGTCTTGTATACGAATATGAAAGCTTCAGCACGTTGGATAGCCGAGATATGACCACTGTACGAATCCACCCTATCGTCCCCTAAGAAAAAAGGCAAATTGTCAAAGTGAATTCAAGAATTAAATTTATTATTTAAATACCATTTTCTTCTATAAGAATCATGGTTTGATGTTGAGTGAATGCTCCACTTTACAGTAATTTTTGTAAATTGAATTAATACTGATTTAATTTAGAAAGGTATTGAAATGCAAGTAATTAACCCCCTTATTCATAAACGCCTCTAAGGCCTCAATTAGTTATTTATGTCCTTATCTGCCACTTTAACAGTTGTGTCTATTAGAAACAGACAAAACATAAAATCACTAATCGAGGCCTGAGAAAAATTTAGGGTTAAGGAGGTAAGTTTCTAAATGTATCTCAAAAATTATTTAAATAAAACAAGTAGAATAATCTAAACTTTATTTTCCAGATAACTAACTACAAATTTTCCAAATGCCACTGGAATTTCTTAAGCTAAATATTCCCACCATTTCACTTGCATGTAGCTTGAATATCTGTCAACCGGTAACCCGCGGGCAGCCGAAGTGTTGACGTTTGGAGTTGACGCGAGGAAATAGCGCCGGAGCGGTGGACTCACAACCTATTTGCAGGGGTTTATCATCATTTGCTAAACAACATTTCGCAAATAATCACTTAACAAACAACGATTCACAAACTATTCATTTCACAAACCTGTCATTCTTAAAAATGCTTATTTTGTAAATATTTATTATTTTGTAACTTTCATACCGTCGAATAGTAATGTAGTTAATCGTTTACCATGCCCTCGTTCCGATTCGGTAGTCAACTTAAATAACATTGAAATTAACCAGCATACCGTCACCAATATATTACTTAAGTTGGACCCCTCTAAGTCAGCTGGTCCCGACGAGTTACCTGCCCAGTTCCTAATCAACTGTGCGAAGAGCCTAGTGTGTCCCATTGTTTTGCTCTTTAGACGCTCATTCGCCGAGTGTACAATACCCTCTATATGGAAGTCGGCCTTTATAACTCCAGTTCATAAAAAAGGACCAAAAACGGAAATTACCAACTACAGGCCTATATCTAAATTATGTATACTGTCAAAGGTACTCGAAAAAATTGTATTTAATCAAATTTATGACACTTTTAAACATTGTTTTAGTGCTACTCAGCATGGGTTTTTGCAACAGAGGTCAACAGTATCGAATCTTGTTTTATTAAATGACTATATTACGGATGCTATGGATAGTGACTTTCAGGTTGATGTTGTCTATACCGATTACAGTAAATGTTTTGATAAAATTGATCACAAACTATTGATATCTAAATTATATGACACAGGAATTCATGGGGATTTACTTAGGTGGTTTTCCTCTTACATAGATAATAGGTCTCAGGCCGTTGTGGTAAACAATTACATGTCTGGATGGGTAACAGTCCCGAGTGGTGTCCCTCAAGGATCCATACTGGGACCTTTGCTGTTTAATATATTTGTTAATGATATAGGAAATTGTTTCTTGCATTCTAAACTCCTTTGTTTTGCTGACGATATGAAAGTATTTATAAAAATAAAGTCTAATCATGACTCAATGTTACTACAGTCTGATCTTACACGTCTTGATGAATATTGTCACGTAAATAAATTAGAACTTAATCCATCTAAGTGTTTTTCAATAACATTTTCGCGCCAGCGTAATTTAACTCCAACATCTTATAAAATAAAGGGGCAACCTCTTGAGAAAATAACATATATGAGAGATTTGGGTGTAATCCACGATTCTAAACTTATATTTACATTGATAGATAAACACATTGATAGTGTTGTTAGTGGTGCACTCAAATCGCTAGGTTTCATAATTCAATTCAATTCAATTCAATTCAAATCATTTATTTCAGGCAAAGCCCATAAAAGTGTTAGTAATTGAAACAAAAACATAAAAGTTACTTATAGAACTAATGTTAATAAATACAAGTCATAAGAATAAACATATGTACAAAACACAGCACCGAGACATAACCGGATGAGCATTCATCTTTTTTAAGTTACAAAAATAATATATTTGATTCGTTTTCAGATCATTAGTTGAGGTATGTATGATAACAATAAAATAAAATAATAACAATGAAAATTAATTTGATTTGATATGTCAATATGAGTAAATTTTATAAAAATGTCAAATGGAGTAAATAAATAAAAATGTCAAATTGAGTAAATTAGATTATTAAATAATAATTGGAAAAAAATAATAATACATTAATTTAATTTAATTTCATTCAAATAATAATCAAAAAAACACATCACCAATTAAAATTCACCAAAGTGGAATGTAAACCGATCCATTTTTTTAACATGGGCGAATCCCATCTGTCGGCAAACACCCTTAGAAGACCGTTAGGGCTCCCCCGCATCCTTTCCATTAATGAGGCGCAGCGCTTCCTCATAATCGCATGGAAACCATCGATTCCTGCCTCCGTAAACATGCCCGAAGCACTGCACCTCCAATTAAGCCCTAGCAATGCTCTAAAAGCGTTATTATATTGCACTCGGAGTGCGCTATACGTCCGCTGCGTATAATTGACCCAGAGATTGCAGGTGTAAAAGCACTGGCAATATGCCCTAAATAGCGTTAGCTTTACTTCTCTAGTACACCCCGCAAATCTCCGAGCCAACATGTTGCAGCGAACGGATAGCGCCCTCCTCTCCCTCTCCATATCCATATTATCGGAGAGGTCTTCAGTGACCCAGTGGCCCAGATACTTGAAGTGCTGAACTCTGCTTAAGAAAGTGCCACATAGAGCAATTGGTGGCACAACCTCGTATGTCTTAGCACCAGCCTTGAAGATTAGGAATTCACTCTTCTTAGCATTGTATCTGAGCCCATGGTCCACTGCATACCTCTCACAGATACTAAGTAAGTTTTGCAATGCGCCGACAGATGTTGTGAGCAGCACCATGTCGTCTGCATAGCTGATGTTGTTCATGCAAACTCCATCAACCGAACATCCGACATTGGTACCGCTCAACTCCTCTATCAAACCGTTGATGTACAGGTTGAAAAGCCGGGGAGACGTAAGCCCCCCTTGCCTCACCCCGCATTCCAACCTGTACTCCTCCGAGAGAACACCAGCCCATCTCACACAGTTTTTCTGGCTATGGTACCAGTATTTAAGAAGACAGGTTACCTCTGGCGGCAGCCCGGCTACCTCCTCAACTTTCTGCCACAGAACTTTATAAGACACTAGGTCGAAGGCCTTAGATAAGTCGAGGAAGCATGCAAAAACTGGCGTTTTTCTAGACGTATAATACTGGACGGTGCGCTTGAGACAGAGGATAGCACTCTCAGTTGAGAGGCCAGGCCTGAACCCAAATTGAGCATCATGTATACTTAGGTGCTTATCCAGCTGTTGGTCAAGCAGAGCGTCCAGTATTTTAGCTATAATATTAGCCAGGGAGATGGGCCTATAATTATTAATATCTGATGCATCTCCGGTTTTGTTTTTGACTATCGGAACAACTACTGTGTACATTAACTCATCCGGTAGGTAACTATGACTAACACAAAGATTGTAGAACACAGCCAACACCCTCGGTAAGTGACTCCCCGCGTGTTTAATGTGCTCTACACTCAAACCGTCAAAACCAGGGGACTTGCCTCTCACCATGTTTTTAATAACAGCTGACACTTCCTTAGTGGAGAATTTAACAGAAATCCCCTCATTTTGACTCCTCGCTCCGAGCACTGGCGAAGTAGGCCCAAGAGGCGACTCCACTTTAAAATTACTTTTGAAGGCGTTGGCTATGTCAGCTGGGGCATGCAGGCCATCGACACTCACAGGTTGGCCGGACTTTGGATTTAATTTGCTTGTTGCTTTCCAAAACTTGCCAAAATCTTTTTTCGTATGATGTTCCGCAATTATATCTAATTTAATTTGTTGTGCATTTTCTTGACAAAATTTTAATTTTGATTTAAAAAGTCGGCGCGATGCACACATACTGTTGTAAATAGGCCCCCCATTCGGTTTTCCGCAAGAGATCCAGTACAAAAAACAATCCCTTGCCTTCCTGTGAGCCTCCCCTACATGCTTATTCCAACCCGTTACATAATTTCGATTTTTACGTTTAGGTTCTACATAGCTAATCCTAGCACCAGTGCTTAGTACGCTCACAATATCATTATACATTTTATTCAGAAATAATTTATGGTCTTTACAATCACAAAAATAATGGGCACAGGTATTTAATTCTAGCGGAATGTCAATTTTCTCAAGTTCTAAATTACAATATTCATAATATTTTTCTATTTGTGCTTTATCTCTTAACCCCCATTTTATCTTACTTAAACCATCATCATTACTGGACGTCGGTATCGATGGTTGAATGCGCCCTAGGTCACACGATATTAACAGCGTCAAATGGTCCGACCAGTAACTATTACTTAACACGGACACCCCTGCGACCGACTGTCTGGCAGCCTCAGTAACCACGCAATGGTCCAGCCAGCGCCTACACCCATGCGCGTCACTGATAAAATTGAATGAGTCCTTAGGTAGCATATCGAGATCCACACATGACCACTTCTGATCTACACAAAACTCCAAAAGTTCGTTTGCAAATAACTCGCCCGGGTGCGCGTTAAAGTCACCAAGGACAAATACCGACTCAACATTATTGTTCTCAACGATAGCAGCCACTTCACTCAGACACTCTGTAAATTCGATCAAGTTATCCACCGAGTTCGTAGGCATGTATATGGAGAACACCAACATCGAGCGCCCATTGTTTATTATCCTTATCGCTGACAAACGCACACTATTACAAGCTAACACCGCTACTCACGGGAACACGGCTTTCCTCCACAGAATGGCCACCCCTCCATGAGGTCGACCCCTCACTATTCCGTTCGACGTATCCACAGCTGACTGGCCGGTGTATGAAAAATCACTGCTTATGGTTCCCAAAAAAGCCAAGTCGTGATTAAATAACCACGTCTCCTGTAGGGCTATAATATCGGCCTCCCTACACAAGCCCCTAACACACTCGATAGATCTCTTGACATTCTTACAGTTAAAACTTATCAGCTTAATATCTCCGTTTTCCATTCTCTTTAATTTGATTAATTTTGTCAATACTCGCGAAACTCGTAGTACCTATAGAACTCGGCCCTTGGCTATTCAATCTCTTATCAATTTTAATGTATTGACGAAAAGCGACCCCACTCGGCCATAGATCTTCATTCATAAAAATAGCCAGTTTATCCTCGGGTATAAAGAACTTAAACGCCACATAGCCTTTATTTTGTTTCATTATTATTTTGTATGGCACGATCTTTATTCCCGTTTTGCTGAGTACAAAATCAGAGACGTCACTTTCCGTAGCTCCTTCGTCCACATTGTATATATAAAACGGAACCCTGACCTTCGCTGCCTTAAACCTGTCGCAGGTACTTGGATTCGCCTTTCCCCTATTTCCAACAAATTGATTCCTTAATCGATACATTTGCGATTTAACGTACATATTACATAATGCGTAATTCTGTATATTTCACCCAAGCTAAAACACTTAAAATTCTCTATTGCGCTTATGTAAGAAGTAAGCTTGAATATGCATCCCAAATTTGGAACCCCTGCTATAATACGTATGTTGATCGTATTGAACGCGTTCAGCAAAAGTTCATGAAGTTTCTATGCTTCAAACTAAAACATCCTTATAACTCTTCCAATTATTTAGGTCTTTGTAGGAAACATCACCTGGTTACATTACAAAAATGACGTGAAATAGCCGATATTGCCTTTCTCCTTAACATCACCACTGGTGTAACTGATTGCCCAGAGTTGCTTAGTAAGCTCTCTTTTAGAACCCCCTACCGCTCGAGTAGGTATCATCCCCCTCTATATCTATTAGTACTGCATCCTCCAACTACAGACGGCACAGTTTCTTGATTCGCGCGAGTCGTAAACTAAACGAGTTAACGAAAGACATGGATATTGATATATTCAACTGCAAAGTTACTAATGTGAGACAAAGTGTGGTTAAGCGTTGTTTCATGTGAGTGTACCTAACTACTTCTTGTTTAAATAATGATTCCAAATATATATATTTTCCTCTTCTGTAGGAATTTATACTTGCAAAACATATTACATTTTAGAACTAATGTTTTCATTTTTTTATATTAGAATTAGTATGTTATTTAATATTCTCTTCTTGTTCGCATGTGTGTATGCGTTAGTAGCCTAGCATTAGTTTAATTTAGACTATATTGTTATTACTTGTGAGTTCCTTTAATTGGCTCTCTGTGTATATTTAATTGTATAACTGTGACTTAAAAGCTGTTGGTTCTCCTTAACATAAATAAATAAATAAATAGTTACTCGACAAATAGACATTTAGTAACAATAACACTTTGTAAACTTATTACAAAACAAATTATTATAACAAAAATATTGTTTTCACAAATAATTCGTTTTTAAAATAAGTTATTTTGCAAAACGTAAATTTTTAAACTATTGTTTCGTAAAAATAACATTCCGTGTAACGAAACGCTGGGCGGTATCAAGTTTATCCGAAACTTGATAGCACTATCACATTTTGGCCGTTATGCCGTTTTACTGTAAGCTGTCATTGAAATGCTTTCGTTTGAAAAAATATATGTTATGAATTATTGTTAAATCTGTATGAATTTTTGTTTAGTTAATTTACTGAGCCTCAAATCTGTGCCATACATCCTTTTGAAATTTCAAGTTTCCTTTATGCAACGATTAAAAAACCATCCTATATAGTCTATACAACATAAAACAGTTTTGTCTTGGAAATAGGTTTACGATTTTTTCAATACTTGCCAGCTGGTAAATAAGAAATTTACAAGGGTATATTCTAGGTAATTCAAAAAAGTTAATTGCAGGCAGATCTGTTCCTTGACTTGGAGGTATAATTTTAATTGTCAATTTTATTGTGTCGCTTTAGAAAAAAACTTAAAAAAACTTTTGTAAACAAACTAGAAAACGGCCCTATCGTTTTTAGGTTAGTAACAGCTACACAGTTATGTCAGGCACCGGTTATGTCAGTACCTATACATTTGGTTTTTGATGACCATAAAGTGATTTTTAGGTTAGGAATTCTTGGAAGAATAAGGAATTATTGAAATGTTACAGGTGCCTTGCATAATTGGCTTCATACTAGCTGAATACTAGTTATGATTATGTTCATATTTGTGACTCTTAGATACGTATGAATACACACACGATAATGATTTATTAAACAAAATGTTTAGCAAATAATTCATTTTATCTACACTCATATTGTAAGTTCTCTAAAACGTGTTCGTAAACGGTAGGCAATGGCTAGCATTACCACGACCGATTTTACTATGATAAGCTTTTTATCTGTGGCAGTAACGTAATTTTAACTTTACATGCTCAACTATTGATGTGTTATGAGTTTTGATAACATAATGTACACCTGCACGCTCCCGCGCGCCCGCCGACAGCCCGACACGCGCCCGCGCGACCGCCGGCACAATCGAGTTGGCCATGGCGGTGCAATGGCGGCCATTCTATGGTTTCCGAATACGGCATTTAGAATAAATAATATGAGTGTAGATAAAGCGGTGTATGCAACTGTACGTACGTACCTGCGGCTCGTTTCATAAAACCACACTCATGTTTTAAGGACCCTTATTATTACATAAACTACTATTATCAACGTTGTTTTATCATGCGTTATTCTGTGGATTGTCATGAATAATAAATGAATAATTTGCCAATTAATGTTTTATAATATGATGTTAGATCAAGAAAATATTTTGTCTCATGAACTATTTGTAAAACAATATTTTATGCAACGTCCTATTTGTGAATCGTTAATTTGCCAAACGTGGTTTGTAAAATGATTATTTGTGAAATGTTGTTTAACAAATGATTGGCTACCATTTGCAGGACGTACCTACATCGTAGGTGTACGGAGGTCACAGATAATAAGCTACTTTGTTTTTTGTTAAAATATAGGACCTGTCTTATATAACTGAAACAACTTCTGCAGTTTTTACCTATTTTGGTATTACTTTTTTCCAATTCAAACATTTTTTTTCTGTTACTCTGACCTCCCCCCATTAAAAGCTGCCAGATGCCCGGATCTAGTAATAAGGATAGTATAGCAATCTAATTCGACGGGTTTTATTGCTCTCATTATTGTGCCATATCTGAGCTTTATAGCAGCCATAAGCGACATCTAGGTGCTAACTACTAGAGTTAGATACCCTTCCCGCCGACCCTATTGCAAGTGTCACAACGGAAATATATCGCTGATGATGCTGATGGCGCTGCTTTCAACTCCTAAAGCCAACTGCTAAAGTCGATGTAGATCAAAAATAAATGCAAAAAGATGATTGAAGGCATTGAGATTTCGTCAACTTAGTAACTTGACCCATAGCTTAATTGGTAAAGCGATCGAGCCCCGGTAAGGCGTATCGATTCGAGGTTCAAGTCCTGCTGGGTTGATTATTTTTTCAATGTTTTCAATGTTTGTATTTAATGGAATAACATACTATTGTATGAGTGGAATGCCCCACTTTAAAAACATGTAAAAATAATTATGAGTTGAAAGCAGCGCCATCTATATATTTCCGTTGTGACACTTGCAATAGGGTCGGCGGGAAGGGTATCTAACTCTAGTAGTTAGCACCTAGATGTCGCTTACGGCTGCTATAAAGTCGATGTAGATCAAAAATAAATTCAAAAAGATGATTGAAGGCATTGAGAATTTCGTCAACTTAGTAACTTGACCCATAACTTAATTGGTAAAGCGATCGAGCCCCGGTAAGGCGTATGGATGCGAGGTTCAAGTTCTGCTGGGTTCATTATTTATTTGAATGTTTTCAATGTTTGTATTTAATTGAATAAAATAATTTAATGAATGTCGCTTGAAACATTCCACTACAGTATCCAATAAATGTTTCTCGAAAATTGCAATTTTGCGTGTGACGAATATACGATTATTACCACGAAATAGTAATATATTTGAAATAACATGCTACAATTTCGTGTTTACTTGTCAAATAAATCTCTTTGTAAAACCATTTAATTACTTGCAATGAATTTTGCCTTTAGTATCTACCTACTCAAAATTACATAGAGTTCCTACTATGTTGGTGGAAATAGTACCTACCGATGAACATAGGTAATAAAAAAAAATTCTATACCAATATACAAAACATACGAAGTTTTATTGAGTTTTTTAAGTGATAGTTTATATTATATATGCTAGTTTTAATGTATTTATCTATAGTTGCCTGAAAATAAAGATATTTCATTTATTAAATGCGATTTTAGTCACTAGCATATCCAAATTATATTAATGGGTGGGTCCCTAAATAGTAACTAAAGGTAGGTGATCTGATAGCCATGAGTAGGTACAGTCCCCATCAAATATATCGGAGCGGCCAAGGTACTCAAAAATATCTGAACATACGCTTTCTTGCCTTGATAACAGAGGCGTTGTCCCGATATTTGTGACCACCTTGGGCGCTCCGATATATCTGATGGCGACTGTACCTAATTGCATGGGTATGAGTATAGGTATCGGGATGGCCATAGAATTGAACATGAACCTTAAAAGTAAATCTCCCTGAAAAAGTAAAGGGATCCTATCATAACAAAGACATTAAAAAAACAGGCAAGAGCGTGTCGGGCCATGCTCGGCGTGATTAAAATAAATACTCATACCAAATTTCAGTTTTCTTGTACTAACCATCACTGAGCAAAGCCGCGGACGGACAGACGAACATGGCGAAACTGCAAGGGTTCCTAGTTGACTACGGAACCCTAACAGTACATGTTAACGGCCTCCTAGCCCAGTCGGTAGTGACCCTGCCTACGAAGCAGAAGGTCCTGGGTTCAAATCCTGGTCAGGGCATTTATTTGTGGTTTATCACATATATTTGTACCTGAGCTATAGATGTTTTCTATGTATTTAAGTAGGTATTTATCTATATCTATCTATTATATATATCGTCGTCTAGTACCCACAACACAAGCCTTATTGAGCTTACTGTGGGACTAGGTCGGTTTGTGTAAGATTGTCCTACAATATTTATTTATTATTATTTATTTATTTACATGTGTAAGTGTAAGTATTAAGTCACGAATAAACGTTGTTTCTTTCTTTCATTCTTTCTAACAAGTATAGACGCAGTTCTTCTACCGCAAAAACTTTTAAATTCTTATTGCCAAGTGATACCTAAACGAACGTAATACCACTTTAACAGTGTAACGACCCATTTCCACCCATTACCCAACTAGAACACAGACAAAAAGGCTAGAACTTAGGTAAGTAGGTAATAAATATAATGTGCAGTAACTACCTCGGCGGAATGTGCAGGGGAAGAACTGCAAGCGGTGGTTAATTTCCTAAGTTATTGCTTCCGCTGCATCAGCTTTTTAGCCTAAGTGAACTTGGGTGTCAAATGAGTAAGTACCTACATATGTATCCTTTTTTTTTCACACGACGGTGGGAAACTAGCATACGGCATGCCTAATGGTAGCTAGCTATATAACCTATAGACGCCTGCCGCTCGAGAGGTGTCAATGCGCGTTGCCTGCCCTTTAATAGGGAGGATTCACTGTGTTGTGAACACACTGCATCCTCTTTGAGCTCTCTGGCAACCTTACTCACCGACAACAGCGCGGTGGCAGCCGCCATAGCATGAAAAAAAGGCTTGTGTTTAAACGCTAACCAAATATGTTCATAAATTACTTCCAATAAATTCTTAATGCTTACCAAACCGGACGAATGCTCACCAAATAGTATATCGCAAACTATTGTTTAAATGTAGCTAATATTTCTTTTTATTACATGCTATAAAAATATGTAATCATCGTTAAAGTTTCAGACCAAATAATCTATATTATTGTTAAATAGATGTCACCAATATTTTATATTATTATTTCCATTTTAGTCATTTTTGCTGACCGTGAATTTTTTTATATCCAATATATTACTAATTACCCCCAAATACAAGTTACTTATTTATCGCTTTATGCATTTAATTAACATATGATATAGTACTCAAATAAATATTGAATTCTCAATTACTGCATCACATAAAATCACGCCGCCGATACCGACCGATTTTAACTTTAAGTTCGTTTTCTTGGGGGTCGCAGTTCTAACCTAACCCACTTCTTGCAACAGCTCGTTTTCTTGGGGGTCGCAGTTCTAACCTAACCCACTTCTGGCAACAGTTCGTTTTCTTGGGGGTCGCAGTTCTAACCTAACCTAACCCACTTCTGGCAACAGTTCGTTTTCTTGGGGGTCGCAGTTCCAACCTAACCTAACCCACTTCTGACAACAGTTCGTTTTCTTGGGGGTGGCAGTTCTAACCTAACCTAACCCACTTCTGGCAACAGGTCGTTTTCTTGGGGGTCGCAGTTCTAACCTAACCTAACCCACTTCTGACAACAGTTCGTTTTCTTGGGGGTCGCAGTTCTAACCTAACCTAACCCACTTCTGGTTGGGAGTTTAAAACGAACAATGTCACGGCCAGTGCGCCGCGTGGCAGTGGCCGGGGTCCGGGTTGCGGGGTAAAGAAAGAAAGGGAAGCGATTGTAATTTTAGATTGAGAATAATATATTTTAACTAAAGTTTAGATAATTTGATTATACTAAAGCAAATTAGTCTGCAGTTTTTGGTATTAGTTTTGATGTTTTATGAAAACAATATTTGGTGAGCAAAACATCCATTTTGGGAAGCAAAAAGATATAAGGACTCAATATATAATTATTCTTTTTATTTTGGAATTAAATATGTTTTACTTTAGGAATCTGGTATGGCGTGGGTTTAACTTATATGGAGGTAATTAATTTAACTTGGAATTTAGTTTTAGGATATAAAAGCCATTTTGGTGCGCATTTAAATTGTAGCGGAAAAAAATCCCAAAAATACATGAGATCGGACAATGGAGAGCCATTGTACCAGTTTATCCCAATGCGCTTACCGGAGGGCTAATGAGGGAAGGGATGGCACATCGCTTATCGTTATCACCGCGTGCGTTCGAGAATATGTGACGTTTTCAAGTTATAGATACATCATTGTCGGTTGTGTTGTTAATAGGTTTCATTTCTAAATTATTTTATATGGCAGTTAAGGTCTTATTAACAACCGACAATGATGTGTACCTTTGATTGAGAACGTCACATATTATCATTTCAGCCAGTGTTTATGACATGTCTCAAACCTGCATGGATATATGAAGCACGTTGGAAACCCTGTTTTATTTTTTTAAGAGCGCATAACAGGGCCACGATTCGAAAAATAAACACACACACTGGACAGACACAGCTCCAACCCATAGACTAATAACCCGAACGCCGCATAGCCGGGCGAACCTCGCTGCCACGCATACAGTGGCTTCACTCGAGGGTGTGAGAGAGAAAGTTGTCTTTCCTTTCAGTCCTGTATGTAACATCGCTTGCTTGCGGCATTAAAACGCATTATTGTTGCATTTAATTGTGACGCAGAAACACTATAACATCTGGTCTGCAAAATTTTGGCATTTAATTTCACTGGTAAACCGTTTTTTATCTTAATTACCAATTAAAATTTGTCCGGAAAGAGAAGTGTCGTAGTTTATAAGGAAGCTCATATATTCTACGACACTTGTCTTTCCGGACAGACTCTAAATATAATTGTAATTATTGGATGTGACAGTCAACATAGTGTGTTACCATGGCAACCATTAATGTTTGTCTCTCTCTTATGCACCACGGAACAATCGCGCGTTCCCCGTCTAGCATTGCCTGCCTCTGCATAGAATGAATTATTGATGTGACACGTTTTTATTCAGTTATTATCGACAATGGCATGTTATCTCTAACATTATCAGATAATGTTCCAGTTATATAATATGGAGCAAAATTATTCAAAATACGGCCCAAATTACTTCAATGTGCTGACAGAGTGATGATTTTTACAATTTTTTTTCAAACCATTGAGTTAGAATATAGTAGAGGTACAGTCTCAAAGAAGTTTCACCGAAAATATGGCATGGCTCGTGAAAATTTGTAACCGGTCTGTTTTGTCAATGACTAAAGCCTAATAAAACTGACCCAGAAACGAGTCGTTCTTAAAACACTTTCGTGGGGCCGTTTTTTAGGCTGATTGTGTGTCCCGTTCTTTATTACATATCGGTAGTCCAAACATAAATACTTGACATATCATCGATATAAATTGAGAATGTATCCATCGCGTCACATCACTAGCGACCAGCTGTGCATTTTATTTTGACGTTCAGGTGTCACTGATTTCATCAATGACAGCGCGGCAATCGCTCGGTTTCCGTCCCGCACCCCTCGGTTTTGGCAGCTTTGGTTTCAAAGAAATAACGCGCTAAGCGGAGTATAGAGATATTTAGTATATGCTCCAACCCAACTCAACGCTAAAACGACATTGACATTTGCTGCATTGTACAGTCACGTCTGAAAATATTTTTTTCACATTTGTTTTTGTCACATTAAATGTATCCATATTTTCAGACGTGACCGTACTATTACTTATTCTGTGACCCTATGTAGTATGGAGTCGAGATAAAAGTTACCATCCCCTATCTAGTCTAGCACCTAAAGACGTGCGTCGTATTGATACACGACACGACATAAATACTGAATTTTGTTTATGGGTACGTTATTTCTTCGGATGCCATTGTGCTTAGCGATTTAACGCCTGAGCTGGTAATTGATGCGATTAAAAATAGTTATCTCTAGAATATAATATCTCTTCGTGAGACTAGGCATAATTACGATTATCTCCCTATTTATATATAATTCCCTCTTAGAAATACACAAAATAGCGGATTCTCTCCTAAAATTATCGGACATACACAATTATAACACGCGATCCAAACACAAATTCCTTCTCCCAAACATGCGGCTTAGAAAACGCAAAAAACAAAGCGTCTACCTAAAAATTAAAATGTTCAATAAGTTGCCAAATGATCTAACTAACTTACCTTTGAATAGTTTTAAGAATAAAATATCAATATAGTTATTCCAGGAAACATGCCTTCTACTCTGTTACAGAATATTTGAATAGCAATATTGACATTAATAATTTAGATTAGGTAATGCTAATCCTATTTCAATTTGAAATTATTTTTATATTTATATTACTGTTTGTACTTAATGACATACTATGTAATGAATGATCATATTACTTTATGGTGAATAAATAAACTAAACTATATTTTACTTACTTCGCATTTCTGTTGCCATAATAAATTACCTTAGTGTCGGTGTTTCCTAAATCTCGCATACAAATAGTTTCAAGTAAATAAACACTGTGGTAGTTACGGCTTTCCGGTCCCGGATCCGGCCGCGTCCGAGCCGAAACGAATCTACGAACGTTAGATTATTGGGTTTCCGGTCTCACCTTCTGTTTAGATAAATCTCTGCCTTCAGGGAAAACGGATTTCCGTAATCCGTAATCTAGTCGGTAGTAGTGCTTCCAAATCTGGACAGGAAGGAGGTCCTGGGTTCGATTCCCGGTAAGGGCATTACTTGTCTTACCATACTATTTGATGTTTCTATTTATATTTATATTTATTTATTTCTACAATAAGCACTTACAGCTAAACCTTACGTGCTAATTGGTATTTTATATCTAGTGACTAACATGCATTATAGTGGTTTTATTACATACAAAAACAAACTTTGTTTACAATAAATGACAAACGACCAGTGCACTTGTGCCATGGCAGGTGCGCGTGTTTAATATAAAATAAATGCAATGACAAATTTAATTGAGAGAAATAAAATACATATGTCAGATTAAAAGCAAAAAATATTTCGTCAAAAATGCTTATGTCAGTTTGTACAAATCAAATCTTATTAAAATAACGTAAATGTCAAGTGAAAATAATCAAATATTACATTATATGAAAATAAATATGTCTAAAATAAAAAATTGCTTAAGTCAAGGTGTACAAATTAAATCATAAACTATAATAATATAAATGTCAAAAACCTAATACTGTATGTCATACCTATTATTTACATTAGTATTAAGCGATGGAGCTAGTGGTAGCGATTTTTTCGATATATTGATTAGATGCTGCTAGAAATTTGGTCTCCGTCGTGAAAAATATGTCTAGCTGGTTATCACTGTCCAGGATGTCGTTCAGCAGATTAATAGCTAGGTGAAGAGGAGAGGCAGCATGCATTTGAGTACGGGCATAAGGCACAGCGAAGAGATCGCGGCGACGAGGACGTAGTAGCATTGGGGAAGGACGTGGGACATGGAGAGCTACTTGTGACAGTAATTGTGGGTTTGTTATCACCCCGCGTATCAGTTGAAAGAAATATTTTACAATATAAATATGTCTACGAGTCTCGAGGGAATTATAATTAACCATACCCAATAAAAACAGCGTCGGGTAAAGAAAAGGGTAGTAGCCGTATACTTTCTTATATAGGGATCTTACGAACGACTTTTGAACTTTTTCTGGTAAAAGTGTGTAGTGTTTCTCGTGCGGATTCCAAATGATGGCGTTGATTTCTAACTTAGTCCGAACAAATGCGTTGTATAGGACAGTCATCGCGTGCCTACTGGTGAATAACTTAGCCTGGCGTAAAACGAATCCCAAACATTTTCGGGCTTCGTTGCAGGTTTTGATAATATGCTGGTTGAACGTAAGTTGCGTATCAAACCATGTACCAAGATCCTTTATTTCGGTGACGCGTTTTAAGGGATTGCCCTCAATTGTATAGGGATGGTAAATGGGAAGCCGAATTCGCGCATATGTAATCACCGAACATTTATCGTTATTCAGAGTCAAGCTGTTATCACGAGCCCAGGTACAAACACTGTCAATGTCCAATTGCAGTAAGGATAGGTCTTGACTACTTTGAATTGGTGTTGCCAATTTTAGGTCATCCGCAAATAGAAGGCAAGTTGAATGTGTGATAGCTCTTGGTAGGTCATTCACGAGTATAAGGAACAGAAGGGGACCGAGACTGCTTCCTTGCCCTATTCCCGATGTTACTGAGAACGGAGCTGATCGTGCTCCTTCATACTGGACGTATTGAATTCTTGCCGACAGGTAGCTGGCTATGAATTCAAGTAAGTGGGTGCTAAAACCCGCAATAGACAGTTTTTTAAGCAGCACGTCATTATCTACTTTATCGAATGCCTTTTGAAAATCAAAATAGGCTATATCTACTTGTCTTCGCTGGTCTAAATTATTTGATATCAGGGTAACGATATTGAGTAGATTTGATGTTGTTGAGCGCTTCGGTAAAAACCCGTGCTGTTCGTCGTGATGTATCTAAGTATGTGGTTTAAGTACATAGGTATGTATCGTGGCCCAGCTTCCACAGTACAAGATTTATTTAGTTTGTGGCTAGGTCGATGCGTGTTAGATTTCCCAAAACATAAAAAAACCGACCAAGTGCGTGTCGGACCATGCATAATGGAGGGTTTCGTACCTTCAAAGGAATAATTTTTGAGATAATTCAAAAGCGCCTTAACCGTTGAAGTTAAAAATAATTTTCGTTGTAAGATTATGCAAAGATGTATCTTATCTTTTTTTTGCCTTCCGGTTCAAAAGTTACAGAAGGAGTTAACAATTTTTTTGATTTTCGGGGTGATTATTTCTGAAAATATTCACAAGACCTATCGATTGATGTGCAATATATTGATATCTGGAAAAAAAAATTCGGCATACAAAATACATTTCATTAAGATACGTCTTATAGTTTCCGAGTAAAATGGCTGTGATATACACGGATGGACAATGGACAAACAGACATGACGAAACTATAGGGGTTCCGTTTTTGCCAGTTTGGCTACGGAAGCCTAAAAACCATACCAAGCCGTATGAAAATAGGTAAGTCTACGAAGAAAAAAATCATATAAAGTGATGCGATAACCTTGCGTGTAAAAATATAGCCACTTATATTATTTAATGCTCTTCTCGATGTCTGAACTAAAGCAACGCTTATATTCGTATAAAACTTTGAACCCGAAACATATTAAATTTGAGTATTTAAGTTTAAAGCCATACATCAATGTCTAAAACACCACGATGTATCTTAAACACATTTTTGATGGATGGGTTAGCGAAATACATGTTTAATCTAGGTACTTGTAAAAATAAAGGGATTTTAACGTAATTCAGCGATGAATATTTTTTACCAAAATAAATAACAAGATGATAGTTTGTATTCTATTATAAATATAAAAATCGTAAGTCAACTGGTCACATGAACATACGATCTTTAGGGCATCAGCTGACGGTCTTTCCACCTAAATACAGCCGGCTGACGATTTTTCATGTTTGTAAGAGCTTATAAACTATCATCTGACAAATTTTCAATCGTGACGCCATGACCTTTTTTAAAAGTGATTAAATAGCTGCCGTTCCTTAACCCACCATCGGAGCGGCAGCTGACCTTCAAGAGGCTTCATTATACCATTACCTGGCCCTTACCTTAACCACTTCACAAGTTATCGCTTGGGACGCGATTGGTTATGAAATTTGTTCCTGGTTTACGGTCTATAAGCCGCATCCACTATTTTAGTTTGGTGTCTATGACGTACTGAGTTTGCAATGCCCGTTCTACCATGCTTATCTGTATATCACAACATACATATCTTAACATATTCTAGGCGTTACTTAAATCTACAAGCCAGAAAATACTAGGCTTTTTACGTCAATTTTTTTACCTAAGTAATATGCGTTGAGAGGAAAATGTTACGCAAATAGACGGCGCCACGTACGGACAATAGATTGCTTTATATAGATTCCGCAATAGATCACTATAATATAAACTAATAAATATTATAATATAACATACAAGTCATCTCAGTGAGCAACACAATTAAGAGCTGCCTGTCCCTTTTCATCCGACTATCGTAGTAGGGTTATTTTTTTTGAGTATATGTTTAATTCTTTGGCTCCACCACACACTTCAATAATTAGTATGAGTTGTCATTAGATTTGTGTCAGTTGTAACTTGCAAGTGGGACACTGGAAACCGCTGTTGGGTTTATTAATTTTGTTATGTTATTACGCACTTACAGCTCCGTTGAAAGCATTTTGTACTACACCAGCCGTGTTTGTTTATCACTAGAACTCAATTTACAGAAGTCGTAAATTACTAAGCAACAAGAAGAGTGCTTTCAATGGAAGCGCCCTATTGTATATGTATGAGAACGCTCAGGCTGCGTTTCCACCAGAGATGAGCGAGGATGCGTTGCGATGAATGGGTTTGTTAAGAACCAATCCTAGAGCTGCGCTGTGTGAGGATAAGTAAATTTTTTATTTGTTATTTATTTATTTACATATAATAAGCATTACAGTATTCCAGGACACCAAGAAACTTATATACAAGTCACAATATTCAATCATTAACAAGTCATCAAGTACAATAAATTCAACTATAAATGTCACCAGCTTAAATTACATAAAAAAACAAATGAAACAGTGAGAAATTAACACAATCTTTTACAATAAATAAATTAAACAATAAAATAATATACATAAAACATTCAGTCGTAAGTTCGCAACAATAATTAAAAATATATTCATTATCCAAATAAATTTAAAAAAGTTATTACAAAAAAACTAAATAATAATAATTTTACAACCCCTCTTAAACCTCAAGAGACCTCAAAGTGACTTCTGTGAATTCATTCAGAGTGCAGCTGAATAAATCTATTTCGGCCGAAATCTGGTTCAAAATATTGATCGCCCTAATCAGGGGCGCATTAGCGAGTAGGTTAGTACGTGCTATAGACGCGCTAAAACGCGCGACGCGCCCCGTCGCGGCCCGCGTGGCACTGCTAGTCCCAGCCTGCCAAGGACCTCAGGATTGTGCAACTTACCCAGCAAAACCTTAAAAACGTAAGTTGCCAGCGCCAAATTTCGCCTCGTCTCTAACCTTGCATATCCTATCATTCCGAGAACAAAAAGAGTAGGGTACATCAACGGGAAATATGGGTATACCCCATACTCTTTTAAATACATGTATCTGGTAAATTTATTCTGTACTTTCTCTAGCATCGCCACGTACTTAGCCTCATAAGGGTTCCATATCATTGCACAATTTTCTAGTCTGCTCCTAACAAGCGCATTATATGTAGAGAGCTCTAACCGTTGCCATGCTATGGAAGTGTTTGGTCTGACGCAATATAAAACCTAAGTTTCAAAAAGCTTTTTTACATACTTCTACTATGTGCTTTCTGAAGGAAAGATTGGACTCTACGTGCACTCCCAGATCTCGTACGGACGATACTCGTGTGACTAGTTGCCCTCCAATGTTGTACGAGTACAATAACGGATATTTTGATTTGATGTAAGTCATAATATTGCATTTGGACACATTAAAATCTAATTTGTTATTTTGACTCCAGCACAAGACCCTTTCAATGTCTTTTTGCAGTTCCTCACAATCTGAACTATCCTTAACTTTTAAGATTCTATTGGTTCCTAAAAACACATTCTTCGCAACACATCCGTGCTCATCTCTGGTGGAACGCAGCCTTAGTCCTGGTAAGCGTAACATCCTAATGCTCTATCTAGTGGATACAAGTGTGTGTGCACGTACATAAGGACAAAATGTGCTATTCGTAGGGACGTAGAATACTCGAGGAATAAAGATTAAAGACGAAAGCTGAATACTAATTCATTTAGGTAAGGTTATTAAATATTAAGTATCTTTAAATATGACTTAATTGCAAATTTTGCTTCCCTTCGAGATGCGGATGGCAGAAACATTTAGGCACATCAATTATTAATGAAATCAAGGCATTTCGACCTTTAAATATTTCAAATTATTTTATTTTTGACATGATATTCATCTCCCTCGCTTATTGCGTACTCTGCTCCACTGCTCAAAATATGCTTACTGTACCAAATACTTTGTAATATACTATTTTTGATATCTTTTACAGATTTTTAATTCGATCGATTGCTAACATTAAATAAAAATGAAAAAATAACTTTGTTTATCTTGTACCGATGTTGCTGTGACTTGTTCATCATTACAATGGCTATTCGCTGTGATTGATAGAGAAATCTTGGTGGCTCCACTTCTCAAATCCATCCTTGGGTCCTCGGGAATAATCATGCCGAAGGAAATCTTTTGTTCACGAAAAACCGTTTTTCTGCTACAACGGCCACTAAATCCAAGGACGTGGGTTCAAATCCCTCGAGTTTTTACAGTAACCGATTGAGATGAAAATAATTTGGTTATGGAGAGTCCCGGGGAGGCCCACAGGATACTATTTATCACGGAAATTATCCCTTAAAGGGGTGAAAAGGTGTGAAGAATTTTATGCGCTCTAATTGAACGCAATACACGCACGCCAAAAAGTCCCTTCGGTCGATCCTCCGCATCTTCTGGCCGAAGACTATAAGAAATGAGGATTTGTTGAGTATGTGTAGTCAGTCTCCTATCGCCCCGAAAGTAGCGCTGCGGAAGTGGAGATGGATCGGACATACCCTTCGAAGAGGAGCATCGAAGAATACCAGTATCGCTTTCGAGTGGCTGCTTAAAGATAAAAAGCGAGCCGGCAGACGCCCCGTACACACTTGGCGGCGGAGCATAGAAAGCGAGCTGCGAGCCATAGGACTGAGCTGGAGAGAGGCCAAAACGGGGGCTCAGGATAGAAAGGCGTGGAAGGATCTTGTGGAGGCCCTATGCACCTCCGGGATGCCCTAGGATCAACAACAAAAACAACAATTGAATGCATTAGATTCGTTTTATTTAGGCTTGTACGAAGTCACGGGCAGAAACTATCTGTTATAAAAGAACAGTTTTTATAATTACAGCAATTATTCAAGCCTATAGCGTAGTATCCAAATCGCTACGAATGAATTTGGACAGGAAAATCCTCTAAAATCCGCATTTACGAGCACACACCTACGTTAAATATTTACCGGCAGGAAAACCACAAAATATACTTACTAAAGCGCAAAAATACGGTTATATTTTACGTAGTCCAAATACCAAGTCCTTAGGTTATCAATGCTTAAGTAACTTTAAATTTGAAGAACAAATCAAATTATTTTAATAAATATCTTCGGATTGGAGGTTGTTGTACCTTAGATGATTGGCCGAATGCTCCTTATTAGGATTTACAAAGACCCGGGTAGCCTAGTGGTTAGGGCGTCTGCCACGCATGCCGGAGGCCTAGGTCACTTTTTCCTTTGTATATGACATCTATATAAGTTTATAACTTTAAAATTGATCACACTAATCCCATTAAATAGCATAGGTAAGTACTTACTTTTCGCAAAAGTATTTTTCGTATGGGTAATGCATTATTTTTGTTAGTATTATAATTATTTCTAGAAAAAGAAATTCTGATAATGCCGAAAATGATTTCAAAATCATTGATAAGCAAAATAATTGTAATAAGAGTAAGGGTAAAAACGGGAACCTAAGACTCCTGTATTTCATGAACCGTGATAGTTAGGCAGTTGAAATTTTCACAGAATCTGTGAAAATTTCACTGTATAAAAACAAATTTGCCACAACAGGTCTTCAACGACTGGCCCTATTTCAAATTCCAATACAATGCGCGGTTGGCTCCAACCCGATGTTTATCGGCAAGGAAATCTCTCCCTTGTGCGTACTTGGACAATTAATGTGTTTACAAGAGCAACATACATCTTGTTTAAGGTTACATTCGGTTGTAGCCCCGGCTTTTTAGCTGGCGAATAAAATCGTAAATATTCCAGAACAGATTTAACTGTTTATTGCTTTGCGAGATTTATTCCTCAGTAGTCAGTTGGATAAATTGTAAAAAGTATTTAATCGACTTATTTACCCGCCTGCTTTTCCTGTATTCTAGTTATAGTTTTCTGATTTATTGTGTTTTTAATAAAATTGTTAGTTTTAGGTTGCTTTAGTTTTTCAGAAGAATCTCTAGCTTTCGGCTAGCGGCATCCCTTTTGGTGCTCTGTACTTTAGGATTAAGATGTAATAGATTAAGTTTATTTATATGTTATTATTATTTTCTGTACCACCAAATAAACAATTTCTATTCTATTCTAATTGTATCGATACCTGAAATGATATCGGCCACTTTGTATAGAGATTGCTTTGCAAATTAATTTGACAGCTTATTATGTAAAGGTAGGGCAAAAGAGATACTAGTATGGAAATTTCATTAGTTTTTTTTACACGTGGCCAAAGGTCTCTGAACTAAGGCCCTCGGGCCTTTTAATTTGGGCCGCAGAGACGAATCTAGAGCTAAACGCCATACAATTCGAACCGAGTGGGAAAGTCGGAGGCCCGACGGCCGAGGTCGGAGACTCGTGGCCCTCGAGTCAAAAAGTTTGGAGACTTATGTATTTACCCTGGGCGACAAAACTATATTTTTTTACCCCGCTTGACCTTATATTGACATAATTTACTAATCAAAATTAAAAGTAATAACATTCTAAGATTATTAGTGGAGTACGGGAACGCCTTTTTAACCTATAATAAAAAACCGGCCAAGTGCGAGGCGGACTCGCGCACCGAGGGTTCCGTACAAACCTATAACAAGCAAAAGTTGTAGTATGTTTATTACTAATTTCAATTTAATACCTCTACGCGTTTACGAGGAAAAACGTAGTATGTTTAAAATTTAAAAAAATATGTTTTGTATGATTTTAGTAAAAATGTCTACTTTTCATAATTTTTCCTTTGTCTATGCTATATAAAGTTTCTTCGTGCCAAGTTTCAAGTTTCTGAGTTTACGGGAAGTACCCTTTAGGTTTTGCGTTTCTTGCGAGTACTCAGTTTCAAAATATGCGACTTAAATTGCTATTTCTTTTGATTACGTTGACATAAAAGTTTAGTTTTGCTACATCTGAGAGGTCCTATAGCCCTGAGTATTTGACATGAATTTCAATTTAATACCTCCACGCGTTTATGAGAAAAAAGGTAGTAAGTTTAAAAAAAAAAAAAATATTTTTTGTATGATTTTACTAAAAATGTCAACTTTTCGTAATTTTTCCCTTGTCTGTGCTATATGAAGTTTCTTCGTGCTAAGTTTCAAGTTTCTGAGTTTACGGGAAGTACCCTTTAGGTTTTGAGTTTCTTGCGAGTACTCAGTTTCAAAATATACGACGTCAATTGCTATTTCTTTTGATTGCGTTGACATGAAAGTTTGGTTTTGCTACATCTGAAAGGTCCTATAGCTCTTAGTATTTGACATGAATTTCAATTTAATACCTCCACGCGTTTATGAGAAAAAAGGTAGTAAGTTTAAAATTTAAAAAATATTTTTTTATATGATTTTACTAAAAAATTCTACTTTTTGTAATTTTCCCATTGTCTATGCTATATAAAGTAGCTTCGTGCCAAATTTCAAGTTTCTGAGTTCACAGGAAGTACCCCGTAGGTTTTGCGAGTGCCGAAAACTCTAAAATTTGCAGCATAAACGACTGTATCTTTTGATTGCCTTGGCTTTTATGTTTGATTTTTTCACAGCTACAAGGGACAATAGACCTGAGTATTTGATATAAATTTCAGCTTGATACCTTCACGCGTACCTGAGAAAAATGGTCTTGACAGACAGACAGACAGACAGACGGACAACAAAGTGATCCTATAAGGGTTCCGTTTTTTCCTTTCGAGGTACGGAACCCTAAAAATGACATAAACCACAAGTCCGATTTATTTTGTGACCTGTTAGAATACGTTAAGTACTAATACTCGTAATAAAAAATATTTTCTAACAATTGTTAGCATTGCGCTAGGTATAATACATGTATTTGTTTGCTACGCATATAACAGATTATGTAAGTTTTAATTTTCTCCACCAGGCTATCGCTTTTTACTATTGCAACATAATTTCACATGCTCACATAATCTATTGACCAAACTGTTATAAAATGACAGATGATGATGAAATAGTTGAATGCAATAGTATGGTAAAGTACAGTACGCGAACTGTTTTGAGCTTCGATAACTCACAAGTGCGATTTTCTTTTTTAGTTAGAGAATATTATAAATGGGAAAGTGTGTGTGTTTGTTTGTTTGTCCGTCTTTCACGGCAAAACGGGGCGACGAATTGACGTGATTTTTTAAGTGGAGATAGTTGAAGGGATGGAGAGTGACATAGGCTACTTTTTGTCTCTTTCTAACCCCCCACTTCCCTAAAATGGGGGGTGGAAGTTTGTATGGAGCATTACGGAGGGCAAAGGGGAACCGTGTTACCCCGAATGTAACGCGAGCGAAGCCGGCAAAAGCTAGTATGATTTAATTAATTATAGTAAAAAATATTTTCTAACAGTTTTTGACGTCGCGCCAGGTATTATATAGATATTTGTTAATAACTACAATAAAAGATTATACAAGACGTATTTACCTTTACCTTACCTTTGTAAGGTTGTCTGGAAGAAATCGCTCATTAGCGATAAGACCGCCTGTTGTTACTTCTACCTAAATTTATCTAATTGTAAAATTTGTGCTTGTAACTGTATGAGGTGTGCAATAAAGAGTATTTATTATTATTATTCACTTTATTTCATTAATTTCTTAGATTAGGTGTTTATAATATTTTTACAAAAGTAAAATATAAAAATACATCTTAAACATACAAAAACATTATAAAAAACCTAACCTAGGGTGCCGCCGGCAACGGAGCAAGGCCCAGGCTGCCGGTGGTTAGGGCCGCAGAGAGAGGAACCTTCGGACAATGCGCGCCGCGTCCAGGATAACCGCCTTCTGAATCTGACCCTTGATCCAACCACAACCCCGTAGCGAAAGTCTCTCTAGATGTTGGTCGAGACTCTTCGCTATGAGACCGTTCGCAGAAACAACTATCGGTACAATGATCGCCGAATCAACCTCCCACATGGCGGTTACCTCGTGAGCCAAGTCTAGGTACTTGCTGGACTTGTCCTTCTCGGCCTTCACGAGGTTCTCGTCACATGGGACGGTGATGTCGACGAGTATGGCCCGGCGTTGCGGTCGATCTATTACCACGATATCAGGCTTATTGGCTACAATAGCCCTGTCCGTGATAATAGATCGATCCCAATAGAGCGTGGCACGACCATTTTCGAGAACTGGTGCAGGTGTGTACTTGTAGTACGGCACTTCGTGGTCCACAAGACCATATAGGAGAGCAAGCTGCTGGTGTATAATCCTGGCTACGAGGTTATGTCTGTGCAAGTACTCGCCGTTAGCAAGATGAGAACAACCGGAGATGATATGCCTGAGTGACTCTCCGGGACGGCGGCATGCCCGACAAATGTCGACTGTACCGTCCTTCAGGATATATTTCCGGTAGTTATTCGTCACGATAACTTCGTCCGCAATTGCACAGGCAAAACCTTCGGTTTCTCCGAAGAGGTCCCCGAATCGTAACCAGTTCACCGACGCGAGCAGGTCTACGTCGGGTCCCGTGAGGGCCCTGTAGAACCGCCCGTGCAGCTCCTTGCTCTTCCATACCGCCCTGCGATCCTCGGTGCTTAGCACCACAGGTTTGCGCCAGTTCTCGTTTGCCAAGGAGAGCGGCGTGAGACCCTTATCTACTGCCACCACATCACGATGCATCCCACACTCGTTGTTAAGGAAATAATTCCTGAGATTGTACACCTCACGGTTGTGGAGATTTTTGGCGTTTAAAAAGCCCCGACCTCCACACTTCCGTGGGATGTACAATCTCATAACAGACGAGCGTGGGTGAAGCATACGGTGTGTGGTGAGCAATAGACGGACTCTCCGATCCAGGGCATCCAGCTCGGTCTGTGTCCACCTTAGTATGCCAAAGGAGTATGTGAGTAGGGGCATTACCCAGGCATTGAAGGCGCGCACCTTGTTGCCACCTGACAGAAGACTATTAAGTACTTTTGTCAGCCGACCGAAGAAGCGCTCCTTCAACGCCTGTTTAATACCCACATCCTCAATGCCCAAAGACTGTGACATACCAAGGTATTTGTAGGTTTCTGATTCAGAGATAGATCTGAACGTCATTGTCTCAGAAAGCTGTAGATTTGTTGAATTTACTACTTTCCCCCGCTGTACATGCATAACCGCACATTTATCAACACCAAACTCCATCTTGATGGAACTACTGAACACTTCAGTGGTCTTCAGTAGTTCCAACAAGTCTTGGTTATTTGGTGCAAATAATTTGAGATCGTCCATGTACAGAAGGTGAGATATGACTTCACCCTCTCTCCGAAGCCGGCAACCTAGCCCCGAATCCTTCAGCAGATTGCTGAGCGGATTTAGAGCTAGGCAGAACCACAGGGGACTCAGACTGTCGCCCTGAAATATTCCTCGCTCGATCCTTATAAAGTCCTGCGGACCAGGGGAGTCATCCCCGCCTCCTGGTTGACGAAGGACTGTGGTCCACTGCCTCATACACGCGCCAAGGAAGGATCCTAAAGCTGCATCAATTTTATACAGCTCCAAGATCCTCCTCAGCCATGAATGAGGCACCGAATCATAGGCCTTCTTGTAGTCAATCCAAGCGGCCGAGAGGGCCCCCCTGTTCCGCCGGACTCGTTGGCAAATGGTTATGTCTATGAGGAGGAGCTCTTTAGTACCACGGGACCCAACCCTACATCCATTTTGAGCGGAGACCAAAATGTTGTTTGCGACCATGTGCGCGTTTATTTTTGCTCTCAAAATGGATGTAAGAAGCTTGTAGAGCGTAGGCAAGCACGTGATGGGTCGGTAGTTCTTCGCTTCCGTGGTACTACCGGACTCATAGAGCAGGAAGGTTACACCAGTTGTTAAGGAAGGCGGGAGGGAGCCAAGTTCAAGGGCTTGTTGAAATTGTGTTGCCAGCCGCGAGTGCGAGCATCGAAACCATTTTAGCCAGAAGTTGTGCAACCCATCCGGGCCAGGACTTTTCCAGTTCTGGGCCGTACGGATTGCACAACTTACGTCGTCGGGGCTGATGGTGATAGCCCCCATTGGTTCGATGGACTCGCACCCACGTTCAACAACACTCATCCACTCGCCCTCCGTGTGTTCAACGGGCGCCGACCAGATGCTACGCCAGAAATCAGTCATGGCAGTAGCATCCGGCAGTCGCATGTCGGACACACGGGGGTCGGTTTCCTCCCACCTTCGGTATACCTTCCTTTGGTCACTTTGGAAAAGACGATTCTGCTTGAATCGGTCCACACGCTCTCTGTAACGGCGAATACGGCTTGCCCATGCATAAACTTTCTGCTTCAGAAAGTCGATGCGCTCTATGACATTGGCCATGTAGTCGCGGGGCTCGATATCCGTCCCCGCGAACGCCTGGTGCACAAAGTGCATTACTCGGGGGCGGTTATTGCCCCCCCTGAAGCAGATCAGCTTTGCAATGAGAGTCCTAAATGAGTTGATACGACGCTCGATCCGCACCTGCCAAGCGGGGACACCCCCGGCGGTCCTAGGTGCACGTTCAGCGTCCGGAAACTTGACTCGAGCAACACGGCACGCCGCGATGGCCCCGCAGTACATGATCGAGTGCGTATCATCTAAGTCTTTACTAGTCCGCAGGAATGGATCTAGCAAATCATTTAGGGCTCCCATTAGCGCTAGATTGCGTCTATTCATAGGCAAGCGTGGTAATCGTGGCCTAGGGATGTTTGTGGAGCGATACTGCGTAATTATCTCTTCCAAAGTCCTCCTCAGTTGCTCATTGGCTGTACTACTCACACTCTGATTCACGATCTCCTCCTCATCGACACTGGGATCAACCCGCGGCGCCCCCGATGCCAGGTCGGGTGCGGGCATCGGATCCGGCGACGTGGCGGGCGGATCCCGCGTCGAGATGGAGGCCGCGCGAGCAGAGAGAGCCTCCAGGCGGAGCCGATCAAGTGTCGAGTCATCCAACCGTTTATCCCGCTGGATGACTCGGACCTGATCCGATAGTCGTTGCGCAGTCACGTTGATGGTTGGTTCAAGGAGCTGAAACAGAGGAAGTATCCGGTCACGATACGCGCACAGATTAGTTCCCCCCTCTGTAGCCCCATAATAGGCGCGCATGACGTTCTCATTAATGGATGAAGTCCATTGCATGCGACGCACTATACCACCGGCAGCGGGGGCCCTGGGCGGGGCAGGATGTCCCGCAAGCCCCAAGCGTGCCGGCAGCGGTGGCCGTCCCCGTCGCGCAGGTGGTCGTGGCGGCGGCTGCGGCGGCCCGCACTCGTCGCTCGACTCGCTGGTGTCGGGCGCAGTAGCGAACTTATCGCCCGACGACGATGGCGAGGAGACTGACGAGGCGGGCGAGGATGGTGGGCGTGCGTTGGTGGATTCCGCTTTTGTCCGACTTCTCGTTATCATTCTATGCAAACATATACGTGTTTCGCCTATGAGTTTGACACAAGCTGTCAATGTTATTATTATTATTATTATATTTATAAACTTAAAGAGGATGCAGTGTGTTAACGACGGGGGCCCTCTGGTCCCTTTATTCGTCACAGTGAATCCTCCTGTATGTATATTAAAGGGTCGGCAATGCGCATGTGATACCTCTCGAGTTGCAGGCGTCCATAAGTTATGGTCACTGCTTATCATCAGGCGAGGTATACTCGAAAAAATTGTAGGCATTGAAATCATGCTCTTGTACTTGTACCATGATAACATGGTGTAAAAAATATTAAAAATATGTACAAATATACAGGATGTAACAAAAATCGTTTAAGGACATAATTGGTATCTTATTGCGACTAAGAAAAAAATGAAGAAAAAATTTTGGTCGCAAAAAAATTTTGTATGGGAATCGTCATCCCAGCCGGCCGACCCTCCAATCAAAACCAAATTTTTTTTCGCGTAAAAATATTTTTTTCTTAGTTTTTCATAATTAGAATACAATACTCATTATGCCCTTAAACGTATCACCAGCATTTCTGTTACACGCTGTATTTCAAAATATTTTATCAACAATACAATACCAGCAGTAAACTACGAAAACATACCGAATTCCGATATTTGATTGACTCGACAGCGCCTTCACTCACTCGGTATTCTCAGCAAAAATCTACCTCAAGATTTGCTACCGTATTTTCTGTAGTTATAAAATTCCTCGTTGCGTTTTTCCAAACGTTATTACGTGGATGTCATGTTCTCTTTGCGTTAGACAGGTGTCATTGGAAAAATATTATGTTTCCTGTTCCGTATTGATACTCTCGATAAGGTGTATATTAAAATGACATTGTTTTCATCACGCTTGTTCATAAAGCATGACGTTTCACGCAGGTGTAGCAGGAGTTATGGTATGTAATATTTTATTCCGTAGAGAGTTATTTTTTATTATATTTGCATAACATGTACCAGAGAGTAAGATATTAAAAAAGAGAAGCACAGTCTTAGAACTTTTTGAGGTTCCAAGTCTGAAGCGCTATCTGAACGAGAGCGAATACTGGAGTACGGGAACGCATATTTAATCTATAAAACCGGCCAAGTGCGTCTCGGACCACGCATAATGGAGGGTTCCGTAGCTTCAATGGAATAAGAACCAGACTAATGCCAAAAGGTCGTATCTGATGCCTATGGAAGAAGTTTTTTGGAAATAACTCAAAAATGGCTAGACCTATAATGTTCAAAATAATTTTCCTAAATAGTTTATCATAATGCGCATCTTCTCAATTTTTTTCATATTTTTTGGACATACGGTTCAAAAGTTACAGGGGGAGGACACTATTTTTCCGACTTTCGAAGCGATTATTTCCGAAAATATTTACATTATCAAAAAATGATTTTACTAAACCCCTATTCATTTTTAAATACCTATCCAACAATATAGCACACGTTAGGGTTGAAATGAAAAAAAAAAATCACTCCCCACTTTACGTATAGGGGAGGTACCCTAATAAAACATTTTTTTCCAATTTTATTTCACCACTTTGTCGGCGTGATTGATATACATATTAGTACCCAGCTTTCTAGTGCTAACGGTCACTGAGATTATCCGCGGACGGACGGACGGACGGACAGACATGGCGAAACTATAAGGGTTCCTAGTTGACTACGGAACCCTAAAAATTACATATATCACAAGTCCGATTTTATTTTGCGACCTGTTAGAGTGCTTAACAGTACTAATAATAAAAATATTTTCTAACAATTGTTAGATTTGCGCTAGGCATAATACATGTATTTGTTTGCTACACATATTTTAGATTATATAAGTTTTATTTTTCTCCACCAGGCTATCGCTTTTTACTATTGCAACATAGCTTCACATTTTATAACGGTTTTGTCAAGAGCATATGTCATCTTAGCTAGTTGTAATTCGTTTAGAATTCAAGGCCACTTATATTTTGATAAATTGTTTTCGAATCTTGGAGCAAATCAAATTATTTTGTTCAATATTTTTTGATTTGCAATTTTTTTAGACTTGAAGCCGCGAAAGCTGAAGACGCCAGTTCAAATCTGGCCTCGGACACCGGAGGGTTTGGTCACTTTTTCTGAAGTATATGACATCTATTTTCAAATTGTTTTCGATTATGCTCACGTAATCTATTGACCAAACTGTTATAAAATGACAGATGATGTTGAAATAGTCTTTTATTGTTGTTATAAAAAAACTATCTACCTATATACCTAGCGCGACATCAAAAACTGTTAGAAAATATTTTTTTACTTTTAGTAATCATATCATATCCTCTAACTAAAAAAGAAAATCGCACTTGTGAGTTATCGAAGCTCAAAACTGTTCACGTACTGTAGTAAAATCAAAGTTACCGCATAATGTAGGGGACCGTACAGCGCCATCTAGTAACGGTATCAATTTGATTAATTCATAAAGTTCTTAAGACTGTGCCCTTCTATTTAATAGGTACATACCTACCTAATTTCTGCATGTACTGTTAAACATTAATTTGTGTATTAGTTTTAAGTTGCTTTGTCGCTTCATGAATAAATTTATTTTCTTTCTTTCTTTTCTTTCTAATTTGAAGGGTAAGAATATTGCATTAAGAATGCGGTAACGATTTGAAAATCGCTAATAATGAAATAACGCACATGAATTGAATTTGATAAGATATTTAGTTTCAAGTCTTGTAATTGCAAAAAAATACTTTTGGTCCATATGTCAAAAACTTAATTCTTACAGAGCTCGTTTAGTGAGGACGTTGTTTCGTGCAAACTTGTCGTTTGATCTATTATTATTATTTGTTATGCCCTCTTATATATTTTATATTATCTGATTAAAGCATAAACTCAAGTTTATTTCTACATTTTTATGAAATATTTTAGATATTCCCAAAAATACCACTAAAACTTCAGCAATTTTTCTTAAAATAGCTCTAGCTAAACACACTCTTGCTAAAAAAATATGTATGAAAATGAAAAAAAAAACACTGATCCACTTATTCCGAAGACGACCCATTTTCCAACATATTTATACATATATTTCATGTACAGTCGAGGTCAAAAATACCTTTACAGTTGAGTGTTACAAAAATACCTTTACATTTAAATATGTTTACACATTGCATGACAAAAACATGCTTACTACACACATGACAGATTCTGCTTTTCAGTTAATGCTCCAAATTTCAGTTTACAATCCGTCTACCATAAAAACATTTACAAAAATTTTGTCATAACAGATTTACATTGCATGTTACAGAATAAGATTTACTGCCAATGTGCCGTAAATACGTTTACATTTTCAGTGACATTAGAAACTTTACGATGAAGCTTACTTTTCGATTACGTACACCTATTGTTACATAAATATCTTTACAGATTTGATTAGCCCGTTTTTAGGGTTCCGTAGTCAACTAGGAACCCTTATAGTTTCGCCATGTCTGCCCGTCCGTCCGTCCGTCCACGGATAATCTCAGTGACCGTTAGTACTAGAAAGCTGAAATTTGGTACTAATATGTATATCAATCACGCCGACAAAGTGGTAAAATAAAAAGTGGAAAAAAATGTTTTATTAGGGTACCTCCCCTATACGTAAAGTGGGGAGTGATTTTTTATTTATTTGCACCCTAACGTGTGATATATTGTTGGATAGGTATTTAAAAATGAATAGGGGTTTACTAAAATCATTTTTTGATAATGTAAATATTTTCGGAAATTATCGCTCCAGAAGTTAAAAAAAAATGTGTGTCCCCCCCCTCTAACTTTTGAACCATAAGTTTTAAAAATATGAAAAAAATCTCAAAAGTAGAACTTTATAAAAACTTTCTAGAAAAATTATTTTGAACTTGATAGGTTGAATAGTTTTTGAAAAAAAATTACAAAATAATTTCTGAACTAAGTTTGTAATTTAACCGTATAAGCAGGTGTTTATTGTACCTGTAATTTCTACAAAATCACAATGAAATGACGTGCTTTCAAATTAAATAAAAACGGTGAAAATCACGCAATAAAGAATTATCCCATAAAAATCATCTTCCATACTTTAAGCTCGCGCGCAATAGTTTACTTAATTTGCCGATAGATGTCGCTGTACGTGAAACGCTCATATCATATCCTACATGGCGGTGTTATTTTAACTCTTAAGTGGGGACACTTACTGTGACAGACGGAAAACTACGGAAGCCTACACTGAGCGTGGCCCGACACGCTCTTGGCCGGTTTTTAATTTTATTTTATTTTATTTTTTTTTAGTCTAAAATAGTGTCCCTCTGCTGGGAAAAGGCCTCTCCCGCTCCTTTCCATAACTCTCGGTCCCGTGCTTTTTCCGGCCAGGTGCTGAGGGAAGCGTCCAAATCGTTCCGCCATCTCTGTTTGGGCCGGTATTTAATTTTAATAATGACATGAAATCGTCATAAATATAAATTTCGGCTTTATAAAGGGAGCTTAATTATTTATTAACGCTAACTAAACTTTACTAAATTTCGGCTTTATTATTTATTGTTTTATAAGGGATTTAAAAATAGTACTTTTTTTTATTAGCTGTATTTGTTTGGTTTTGTGTTTTTACATACATTATATAGTATGTCGACAAGAAATCCTTAGTAGCCATTGGACGAGAAATTCGCAGCCATCAGGTGTGTCTCAGTAGCTCAGTTGGTCAGAGCGATGGGCATGTATCCCAGAGTCGCGAGTTCGAGTCTCACCTGAGGCAGTGGATTTTTCTACTTTTCCATTTTTTCTAAGCATTCGTTCGTTAGCAGACGTTCTGCTTAATACAAAATTAATTTTAGAGGTTTCTAATGTGTTGTCGAGAATAAACACTTTTTTGCGCTTACATTGCTAACGCTAGCTGAACCCTACGAGATAGAATAATGTACTACAGTATTGTACACCTCAAAAAAGTCCTCGATGGTACTTGTCTATCTCTTAGGGGTAACCCACAGTAAACATTTTTTATCCCAAAGTGGGCCCATATAACTAGACAGATTTTAACAGTGTATGCCTGATCATATTTAGATACTAAAATGTCCTATAAACTTTTCTGGAATACGCCTAGTTTCAGAGTTAATACCAATTAAAAAAAATACACTTTCAATTATATCTCATCACAAAACGCCTTTCTAATAGTGGCACTATTGGACATAGTTTACACGTCCTTATTGACAGATATCAAAGTGACAAGGAAAACTTTGCAGAAACTAAATTTTTACAAAGAAAAATGTATAAATTTGTTTTAGGCCATAATTTTATTAATAACATTTGCTTTTCATGTGCAATAAATATTAAAAAAATGGAAAAAAAAAACGAAAAAAATTTTTTTTGGCAAAATTTACCTAAAGTCACATAATATTTTTTCCTTCTTTTGGTCTTAGAAATTCGTGGTTAAGATCTGTCGGGTTATTCCAGCCCACGGTGTATATAGAATTGTATTGAACGTTCTTAATTTCACTACATCGGCTATTGTGAATTAAATAGAAAATTGGTAATTATTCAAATTAAGAACGGGCGAATCAAATCTGTAAACATATTTACGGCACATTGACAGGAAATCTTATTCTATAACATGCAATGTAAACCTATTATGTCACAATTTGTGACAATGTTTCTATGGAAGACAGATTGTAAACTGAGCTTTGGTGCATTAAGTGAAAAGATGAATCTGTCATGTGTGTTGTAAGCATGTTTTTGTCATCTAGTGTGTAAACTTATTTAAATGTAAAGGTATTTTTGTAACACTCAACTGTAAAGGTATTTTTGACCTTGACTGTACCTACACTATTAATTTCATTTCATTCATTTGAATTGTACACATCACCGCATATCATGAAAAGTAAAACTACAAAGTATTTAGCTTTTCATCGCTTTAATCTAGCTTTCACACGTTGTTAGGAATAAAATATTCCGAGTGAACATTGCAACTTTTATGGAAACACAAAAAATTGCAATACAAGGCTCACGGTCGTAACAAAAATTCTGTGTAGACACTGCGCTGCCCCACTGCAAACTGTCGAAACCGACACTTAAAATGCATTCAAATTGAAACCGTATTCCTTACCCATCAATGTCGAAATCCAAACTGGTTTTACGTGATGTGAAGCGCCCATGATGTAGAAAATTCGAGAAACGTGATAGTTACATTCGTAAACGTGACGTCTGCCGCAGATGTGATGTGTACGTTTGAATACAATCTTATTTTCGGGGTTCCGTAACTTAAGACTGGCAGAATGTGGTACTAAGTATAATGAGGGTTTCTGCGATCGAGATTTACACTAGATGGCAGCACCTTAGCGAGTGGTCTAGCTTTCATAATACACCAATCATGTTTAATCTTTTTTTTTTATTGGTGGAAGTCAGGGCATTTATTTATGTGTTTATTACAGATATTTGTTACTGAGTTATAGATGTTTTCTATGTGTTTAAGTATTTACCTATCTATTATTTACGATTGGTTAATTTGACGTATATGCGTGCCATACGTTAAGTTTTGCACACAGTTTTTTGTTGCTCCACACACTTCAGGATCCAGCTACCATAGAGAAAAATCAACCAGAAGACGGATATCCGGCTGCAAATTGTCTGTGGTTCCATACAAAAATTTCACTACCATACACAAATTTCCCACTTTCACTAAGATGTCTATAATATTCCGCGCATAATTCCTCTCAAATGTGTGATGCGCGTTAGTTGAAATTATCTCTCGGCGAAACGTTCGTCGTCGAAAAATCATAAGATGAATAGTGCTGTCGGCGAAACGTGCGTGGTAGAAAAGTTCTGTCGACGAAGAAAAAAGATGAATAGTTCTGTCGGCGAAACGTGCGTCGGAGAAAAGTTCTGTGGACGAAAAAAAAAGATGAAAAGTTCTGTCGACGAACAGCCCGTCGTCGAATCGCCTGTGGGAGAACCGTTACAGATTCTCACGTTTAAGACACATCAGTCTTGCACAATTCGGTAGCTATACTAGCTATATTCTTTAGCTTCAATTTGGTATATGTATAGTTCATGTGGGTCTATCTGATTAAATACTAGACTATACGTTGCAAGTCTGCTTGTTCCATAGCAGTCTAAATCTATGTCTTTTGTGCAAAACTTAAAAATAGGCAATGTTTCGAATGGGAATATCTGTGGGATAAAATGGCAAGAAAATTAAATGATGGTCACACAATTACCTCTAATAAACAGGTTTCTTACAAACAAGCAATATAACCTTCTAAACAAAGGTGCAATATTTATTTGGTGTAACTTTCTTAAATTTACCGCGTGTTTGCGTTTTCAGGAAATTTTGTGCTTTACAAGGACTTTCAATAAATTTCCCATCTGATTTGTATATTATTATACCATATTATGTTCATTAGAAATTAGGCTATTAAATAATTACTTTAAATTTTTATTTAAAACTTTATTTTATGTTTTATTAGTCAGAAATCTGGTAACAGAACTTAATAACCAACTAAGTAGATATATTTATTCGGCGTCAATAAGATAAGATATCTTTATTTCATTATAAGATACATTATAAATTTGCCGTAAGTCAAACCTTAACGTATTACAATGATTGACAGATATTACAGATATGTAGTGAAGACAGAAGACGCTGGTTCGGTCCCAGTCCTGGGCAACGGCGGCCTAGGTCACTTTTTCCTTTGTATATGACATCTACCTATATAGAAGTTTATGATAAAATATTATTTTAAAAACTCGTTTTCACTGAAATATAAGTAATTAACCAATATTTTTACTAAAAATTTATATAAATAGCAAGTGTAGCTGTATAAGCTGACAATGAAACCATGGTTGTTCCTTAAAAATGCGTGATTGTGTAGCAATGAAGGTAAATGCGTTTGTTTACATTATTTTACTTTTATGTTCTATTGACCTAGAATTTAGGTATGTACGCAAGCTTAGTTGTACACAAAACTACTTAGGATTAAAAAAAACATTATAGATAAACGTCATGGATACGTCATGTCATTAAAAGTTAATTGATTGAGTTCCAGTATAAACATCTATTGCCTACTTTATTAATGTGTTATTAAGTCGTATGGATATAATTTTTGTTTATAATACTTAATAAAATACACCTCTTTTAAATATATACGAACCATAGCTTGAGCCAGTAGCTTAATAAACGCTTAAGAAAATATTCTTTAACTTAAATTGTTGCGCATAGCTACAAAGAATTCCGGAAAAAACTGATTAATATTATACTCCGTGCTCTGCACTTTACTTACTTGAGCAAGAGGCAAGACCTTTGTTTCCTTTTGTGAATATAAATTAACCCTTAAAATGCGTGAGCAACTTAATTGCTAAACGTTGAGAGGGTTAAACCGCATCCTTTTCAGAGTTCATTTGCCGCGGTTATGCTGCCGTATTTACTACTATAATATATTATAATTATGCATTCTCTCCCTTTATTTTAATGTGCATTATAATAAACTATTTACATCTTGCCGTGCGTGCTGTCTCGCACTTTGCCGTATTCTAATTTAAATAAAAAATACATTAATAGCCCTTACAGCACGAGAAATTTTTTTTTGGATTTTTGGTTTGAAGTTGCATTTTTCGGTGCATTTAAGGCCCATAAAAAGAAAAAAAATACAAAAAAAAATCCCCCCCCAAAAATTTTGTGAAAACCCACCCGCACTATCGTTTCAGTTCGATGCGACCCCTAGTAAAGTTGTTATTATTATTTTTGAAATATAAGGGTAAATTACAGAGTTAAAAGGAGTTAATAAACATTTTTTAATAAAATTTTAGATTTCTTACATGTTTTACATGAAATGATTAAAAAAAACGCTTTTGATTGATCATATTTTCAATTTATCATAGTCAACACAATTTAAATTTGTCGACTTGCGTCCTGACCCGCACGATCGTGCGTTATAAGTTTAGGCACAAAAAAAATACTAAAATTTCTGGTTAAACTTTTAATTATCTACATTATACGACAGCAGAACCTTTAATTTAACAAAAAACGAATATAACACATTTAAAAATCACAAATTAAAAAATTTCGTGAATACCTACTTCTGACCTGGTCGTCCGTCTCGTAAACGTACCTGCTTGACGCTCACTGCGCCGACGACTGGCCCCCTAACTAAACGCACGTGGGTTTAAAATGAATAATAATCGAACGCACGATCGGTCGATGCCGTACTGAAGCGGCAAACTTGATTATTTTTCAAACTAGATTTTTTTAAAGTTGAACGCACGATCGTATCAGCCGGTGCTGTAAGGGATAAAAACACAATCTATCTCAAACATAACTCCCATACGCTACAAATAATCAACCAATATTGAAGTTTTATTACAGTTGCATCGGAATAATTTAAACATATCTGAATATTTCTGATTCAGACGTTAGACGCTAGCTGTATTGCGTAGTTAATGTGTTGGAGTTGTATTGAAGTTGGATCGTTTCTAATCGTGTTTTAAAGTTAAAATACAGCCCCTTGGTCTCGTAAATATAACAGATATCAGGAAACTTATCTGATATCGAAAGTACGTTGCCCAACGAGTGAAATATAGGAGCCCTGTTTTCATAAATGTTAATTGTTTCAAATTCGGTAAATTTTGCAAACCTTGAAAATTTAATTTTTAGACACACGGAATAGTTTTTGAACAAACATTTTTTTATAGCCCCTTTGGAGATGAACATGATGACATCAATAACACAAATCGGCCTAAAATGTTTGTTATGTTGTTTTTGTAAACATCCCTTCATATTAAAGCGAGTCTTTGATGTACAAAACAAGAAACCACAAAATATCCCTTATTTTACCATCTGAAAGCTAAATGTGATTCTGTTTTCCGGTCCACTGAGCTACGTCATTTCCTAACAAGTGCACAAAACTAACATGAATATTAGATAGAGCATGTCAACATTGTATAACACTGGGTATCGGTACAACTGAAGAACAAATCAAATTATTTTAATAAATATTTTGATTTGTTTATTTTAAGTAGACACACTACTATACTCGTATAAATTATAAACTTATATAGATGTCATATCCCAGGGCTGGGATCGAACCAGCGTCTTCTGCCGCGAATGCAGAAGACGCTGGTTGGATCCCAGCCCTGGGCACCGGAGGCCTAGGTCACTTTTTCCTTTGTATATAACATCTATATAAGTTTACTGGGTATCGGTAACTAAAACACCTAGTCACTTTGAGATCAACAATGGTTTATTTAAATCACAGTTACAGCGTGAAAACTAATATTAAATCCAACAATTATCATCACCCGAAAAACTGCCAAAAGGAACTGACACTTAACAGCCTAAACGTCAGATCAATGACAGCTTGTTTCTTTTTTTAAGGTCCAAAACGAACTGCCATATCTTTACAGCAGATTTAGCCAAAGTTATTAATTTTAATCTGTAAAAACAAACATACATTCTAAATAATCCGTTGAAATAAATGAAATTACATATTGTTGGATGACTTATTTGGCTAGCTAGAACCTTACATATGATTGCAACAAAACGTACCGATCACAACCGGGGAAGATGGTGTCATTCGTCACTACCAACCGACCACCATTACCATTGTAACCGTAAGTGCATTTTGTTTTACCACATGGCGGCAAACAAGAATACAGTCCGCCTGATGGTAAGCAGTTGACGTAGCCTATGGACGCCTGTAAGCCCAGATAATTCACAAAGCGTTGCCGACCGTTTAAGAACCTATACATTTTTTTGTGGCTTTAGCCCCTTGAGAAAACCTCGGCAGTGAGTTCATTCCATATGTAGCCGTGCGCTTTGTGTGCTTTGCGTAATCACGAAGTGTCCGTTAGCTTTTATTATTTGTCCGTTACAAAAAATATTTGAGGAGTAATAGAAAATAAAACCAATCTCAACTTTTTTGTAAAGCGTTATCAAAATTATTTTTAATTTCAAAGCTTATTAGTCTTACTACAGTATGTCATTTACGACTTTTGAAATGAAAGGCAATGCTGATATTTTATTGCGATCGTACCCCTGTATCCCCATATATAACACAACGCTTCGTGCCGCACTGGTAGTAACTACGAATCTTTATTTTATAACAGGCAATCTGTAGAAGGTAATCTATGGCATAGCGATGCCATTTCCTCACAAGTGTGCAAACAAGTTAGTAGAAGCATTATAAACGTCTGCTTCGCCTGGCGGTGGCGTCTAAATACAACTCCACAGGAACACTATTACTAGAGGAACATTCAATTTCTTTTCCTGCGAGATAGTGATACTGATACCTACTTATTATCGTGATAGCGTTACTAATGTATATATATGTGAGGTTGAGAAACACATCAGTCTGGGCCGTATGAATGGCAAACGTGCTCGCGGTGGGGCACGGATGAGATGGTCGAACGCTGCAAAAAGGTCCTGAACCGTGCAGTCGACATGGCCTATGACCGCATTTTATGGAAACGAGCTACATGTGGTCGTGATCCTCAGTAGTGGGGGAACGAGAAAGAAGAGAAGTAACCATATGAATGAATGAATAAATGCTTTATTGCACACCTCAAAAAGAAACAGCACAGTAGAAAAAAAAACATTATAAAAAAGGCAAACAACAGGTGGTCTTATCGCTAATGACCGATCTCTTCCAGATAACCTTTGGGTAGCGGAGAAGATAATGCAGAAAAAGTCAATAAGATATGATTTGTTTTGTTTAAGTGTAAATGTTAAATAAAAAGCGCTGATAGCCTGGCGAAAAGATGTCCGACTTTCAATCCGGAGGTCTCGGTCCAAATCCCAACTGGTACCACTAAGTTTTTACACACCATTGAATTTCAACCACTTCCCGGTGTTTGATTGGGCTGAAATATGCTTCCCAAATTTACATGATAAAAAATATATTGGGAGGTACTTGTGCTTAGCATAACATGCGTTGTCGCGCGCGACTTCACACTTCGAGTCGCGCCTGAAGTATTGGACTAAGAGCTGGCCACGTCAGATATGACACAATAATGAGAGTAATTAAACCTGTCTAGTTAGATTGCTTTACCGTCATTATTGCGAGATCCGGGCATCTGGCAGCTTTTAATGGGTGGAGGTCAGAGTGACACACCAACAAAGTTTTTCAGTTGGAAAAAAGTAATACCAAAATAAGTAAAAACTACTGAAGTGGTGTCATTTATACAGAACAGGGCCTATATTTTAACATTAAAACAAAAAACATTGTATTATTGCGAAAACAAAAACAGTAAGTAGGTGTGATTAACTATAAATTGCTTTGCACATCATTTGGCACTACTTTCCCCGAACAGAATCTTCTGGCTATGATATAATCTCAAGCAGGGTAGAACTTTATACGAAAGGAAATTACATTTTCATATTTACCAGTCGGTTTCCGGTCATGAAAAACATGAGTAAAGTTGACCTAATCCCAATAAGGCCTTTAGTTTCCCCTCTGGATTTCAAGGTCAGATGGCAGTCGCTTTCGTAACCACTAGTTCCTACGCCAATTCTTGCGATTAGGTTGCCGAGTGGACGAAGTATTACAATGAACTATCATACATTGTTTGATATCAATATCATACAATGAATTATCATACGTTTGACATATTATGTCATGTTCATAATAATATGTGTTTTTTGTTTTTAGGTCTTATGATTTGTAAAATTGTTTGGTTCTTTAGCCTAAAATTGTAATTTCACAGTGCTTTAGTGTAATAACTGCCATTCTGTGTAATTAAATTGTATAAATACATTAAATAAATAAATCAAGTGTGTCTACTGAGAATCCTATGAAAGCTACGTTTGCTTACGTTTGAAAGCTATGAAAGATCGGCAACGCGCATGTAACGTCCAAAGGTAGCAGGCATCCGTGGGCTACGTTCAACGCTTACCATGAGGCGGGCTGTATGCTTGTTTGACGCCTAAGAATGAAAAAAAAAACCCAGCTATCTAATCATCCAGTTTATGAAATTCATTACGCAATTTGGTCCGTCCCGGCTCTGATGTCTTGCTCAGCGCAACTCATTTGTATTAAAATAATATCGTAAAATTTTATAAGCGCCCTGTAAAAGTGGACGGCCGTTTTAATGCAGCTAATTTTGTTGCTCGTTTGTACGCCCGAGACAGATTGGAGGGATTCAGCTTGTTTTAATATCGTATTAGAATTAAAATCACATCAATTTGACCCTCTGAAACTTTTTTTTACGTTAATGAATGTTGTTTTCTTTCAACTAATTCATTCGTTATTCTTATCGAGCTTTTCAATATTTTTTTTAGCTTTATTTCAGCTCCTAAGGGGTTAGGTTAGTTAGTCATTAGTTTACTCTGAAACAAAGTATATTTAGGTCCCTACTAACATCATGCAAAGCGGCACGATTCTCAAAAGTGCATCTTTTGTACAAAAAAGCATTTACCTATAATCATAAATTAATAAAAAAAATATTTTTTCCTAGTCTGTTTTTTCATGTCCCGGGTACTAAGATAAATACAATTCTCATTCTCAGAATCCGCCCCCGTAGCATGACTTAGCCAATTGTAGAACGGATTTCGTAGCAAGCTACAAGATTTCGTAGCACCTCGCAATTGCTATAGTTATATTGGTTTGCATAGGTTTGAAGCCATATTTGAACTTAAAAATCTTGATTTGCTAGGTAAAGAGTGTATTGACAATTATAAGGACAAGTGAAATGTGTAATAACTTTTTAAAAGTTTATTATTTTGCGTAAGTATGTTTTGGGCATTTGGTTGGAAGGCCTTTTTAAACGTTTTAGTGTTGACTAAGACACCTGTAACCTTTGCTTTCGGGCGACTTTTCGTCGTTTGCTTCGGACGTTTCTCATCAGATTCGGAAAACGTTTACTGTGACCAGTTTCGACGTTTGAGCCAAGTTTTTTTTTTTTTTTTACGGAATCCGCTTCCGTGAAGCTTTGCCGAAGTTTTCTCTTCATGATTGCCCATCACGTCCTCGATGGGACGTACCTAAGGGTAATTTGGCGGATTCATATTCTTAGCAGCATGACGCACGTCGTGGGTTTCCATCCACTCTCTGATGCAGGGGGCACAGTGGCAACTAGCCAAATCGGGCCAAAATAAAGTAGAGCCCCTGTGGCGTCTAATCAGTGACAAAATTCATTTTGTCCACACTTCTTTATGTAAAGATTGGCAGTCATCGTGGAAGTAGTGACGAACGCCGTCGATTTCATACTGCATTCGCATATTATCTACCACACATTGTCTTAGATCCAAATTTTTCGGAAAAAAATGATGTTTTGTTCTCATTCAGGTGTTGTCCTTTGCGAATAGTAGAGTACTACAGGCCCGGTAGAACAAAAAATGCAGTTTGAAGGGGTTTTCGTCACTTAGAATTATGCACTGTTCATTTTTAAGTAAAACTGTGTCATATAAATTTCGAAGACGGTGTTTAACTTTTGCAGCCTATTTTGGAGTTGGTTTGGCTTCCGTTGCTTCCGAGGGCTACCCAGTCGTTGCGATTCTTGGCCCTTTGAACCATTCCTACAGAAGTTCTCTACTTTTTTCCACATATCTTATTGAAGCACTGAGTGAGTTTTTGATTTTTCGATGTATCTTTGAGTCGATATTGCGATTATTCGAGCCAGTTTTTCGACGATTTTTCGACTTGTCATTAAAAGAGAAGTCTTACCCAAACTTTTCAATGCAATTTAAATCGCAGAAACACACACCCTCACGATTTTAGCGATCTTTCTCATGGACATACCGTTTTCTCGTATGTATTTGTCCAAGAGTATTTTTCGTTGCTCCTGTGTATGGCCTCTCAGTTTATGAAATCAAAAGTGATCCGAAAAAATAATTTCTAGTAATTGATTTAACATCATATCATCTACAACATAATAAATAATTTATGTTTTTAAAGCAAATAAAACAAGAATGACGGCTTGTTGCAGTTGTCCTTATATTTGTCAATACAGTCTTTACTAATAGGATCCTATTTTTTTCATTGCAGTGATATAAAATAAAAATGATGACGGTAAAGTGAAGAATACGCCATAATGAGTAATGACTAACAGGACTGGAGAGGCACGAGCGGCGGGCAAAAATAACAGTATGTATATACGCATTTTCGCGTCAAATTGCAGGCGTTTATATTTTTATATGACATTTCTAGTTAATATAAAGCTAATATTTTCAAATATGGAAACGCAGACAGCAAATATCGTAAAATCACGTCTCGTTCCTGGATTGATTCACCTTGTTAGGAGCTCCATCCCACGCAAGTATGCTTAAAGAAACGACTTACAGACGTGACACATCAGGCCTTTTATATGTACACCTGGTGCCGTATACTCTTTATTGCACACCTCATACAGTTACAAGCACAAATTTTACAATTAGATAAATTTAGGTAGAGGTAACAACAGGCGGTGTTATCGCTAATGAGCGATTTCTTCCAGACAACCTTTGGGTAGTGGAGACTAGAGAAAAACAATAAGCAGTAGGTGGTGCATAGAAACAAAAGAGACGAAATAGATAACACAGCACATTCATATGAATATACATACTTAAATAAATACAAAATAAACATACATATACGTACATATATACATATATAATACACACAGTAAGAAACAACAGTGTCAACTTAAAAACCTAAGGAAGAGATAAATAGTATTCCTTAAGTTGCGATTTAAAGCTACCAATAGATTGCGCGCGTTTTATGTTGAGAGGGAGAGAATTCCACAAACGAACGGCCTGGAACGTAAATGAGCAATTATAAAATTTGGAAGATGAAGATGGCACTTTTAGGAGCAATTTTTGAGAGGATCTAATAGAATTAAGATAAGAGAAACGCTCTTTGAGGTAGCGGGGAGTTGCAGGGTTAAAAAGTATAGAAAAGAGTAAAGAAAGTATGTGAGAGTTACGGCGGTGACGGATAGGGAGCCATTTGAGTTGAGAACGAAAACTAGAAACATGGTCGAATTTGCTTAATCCAAAAATGAACCGAATGCAGGCATTTTGAATACGCTCAAGCTTATTAAGTTGCTCCTCGGTTAGGTCTAAATAGGAGATATCTGCATAATCAAGAATGGGGAGAAGTAACGACTGAGCAAGCGCAATTTTAGTAGCAATTGGCAGGAAATTCCGGAGCCGTCTGAGAGACCCTATGGCAGCAAACATCTTCCTGCTCACTTCACTCACCTGAGGCACCCATGATAGACAACGATCCATGATTACGCCAAGATTTTTCACTTGGTTGGAAAAAGGAATTTGGATACCATCGAAGACTATCGGAGGGAGCCTGAGAAAGTCAATTTTGGAGATTTGTTTAGCGCTACCCATCACAATTACCTGTGACTTTAGGGGGTTTACTTTTAAACCGTAATTTTGACTCCAATTTGATATGCGGAGCAGATCAAGATTCGTGGCTTCTATAACTGAATTGAGATCGCTATGCATACCCTGCGAATATATTTGAAGGTCGTCGGCATAGAGGTGATACGAAGAGGAGAGATCAAGAGTTATGGAATTAATGAAGATAGAAAATAAAAGAGGAGACAGCACACCACCCTGTGGAACACCAGCTGATGTGCTGCACCAAGAAGAACACGAAGAATCTAGTGTTATTCTTTGCCGACGACCAACCAAATAGCTGCGGGACCAGTCAATCGCTGCAGCCGATATGTTAAGAGACTGTAAGAACGCGAGCAAAATTTCAAAATCGACCGTGTTAAAGGCATTACTGAAATCTAGAAGTGCAAGAACTGTAAGCTTCTGGTCATTCATACCCAAACGGATGTCATCGGTAACCTTGACAAGAGCCGAGGTAGTACTATGGCCCGGACGAAAACCAGATTGAAATGGGTTTAGGAGGTCAATTCTATTCAGGAAGGAAGTTAGTTGCTGATGCACTAGCCGTTCGAGGACTTTGGATAGGAAAGGAAGAATGGAGATGGGGCGATAGTCAGAGAAGGAACTTGGTTTGGATTTTTTGGGTAAAGGTATAATATTGGCATCCTTCCACAGACTGGGAAAAGTACTTGATGAAATGGAAAAATTCAGAATACCGGTGATAATAGGAACAAACAAATCAAGGAGAGGGAGTATCATATTTCGGCTAACACAGTCAACACCAACGGCGTTAGAAGTGATATTCAATATACCCTTCCTAACATCACTCTCACAGAAATGGCTAAAATAGAAAGAAGAGAAATCTAAGGCAGGAAGTGATGAAAGATGATGAAGTGAGTTAGATTTCTTAGGACCACTGAAACAGGTGGACGATGAAAAATGCTGGTTAAGCTGGTCAACGCTAATATTGTTTAAATTGGTTGCCTGTTGAGATTTGCCAACTCCGAGACCTTTCAAAAATTTCCACACTTTGGCTGGGTTTCCATCTTCAACAGAACTGTGAATATGACGCCTCTGAGCATCTCGACGTATAGTGCTACAGCGATTGCGCAGGGTATGATATTTAAGTTTATTTTTCTCAGAGTTGTTAGCCTTATACTTTTTTTTTTTTCTTTTTTTTTTTTTTATGGAGAATAGGCAGACGTTTGACCTCGATCTCACCTGATGGTAAGTGATGATGCGGTCTACGGTGGAGCACGCTTACCTATGAGATACCTATTTACTCTCGCTTTAAAGAGACCCAAATTGTACTCAAGTGGAAACACAGACTCGGGCAGGCCGTTCCACTCCTTGGCAGTTCGCATAAAGAATGTTGAAGCAAAACGCTTCGTGCGTATATGTGGAATACTTACCATGAAGCGATGCCGGAGTGCCGATTGTCTGGTAGTCCGATGGTAAAATGGAGACGGAGGAATAAGGTTGTGCAGTTCCTCGGCACACTCTCCGAAATGTATCCTATAAAAGATGGATAGGCTGGCAACCTTGCCAGCCTATCCATCCAGCTTTGCTTAGATTTAGATTGATTCTTCCTCTCTATAAGGGCTTCAATATCCTCAGTGAGCCAAGGAGCAGGGAGATGCTTGACTTTTATTGCACGAACAGGAGCATGAGCGTCATAAAGTTGTATGAGGAGCGAATTAAAGAGAGAAACTTGATCGTCTACCGAACCCGCTCGAGCGATACTGCTCCAATCTATTGTTAAAGCGTCATTTCGAAGCTTTTCCACATTTAATCCACTAAAATTGCGCTGCAAAAGAATTTTTGATTTAGATTTGGGAGGACGAATTTTGTAAGAGAGATAGAGCAGATCATGATATGAGAAGGCATCCGCGGAGTATTGTCCAAATTTAAACACATGAGAAGTCGAAGAAACTAAAGTTAAATCAAGAAGAGAAGGCGAGCAATTTGGAAAATAGTGTGTGGCGTCTGAAGGGAGAATAGTTAGATTGCATGCATCTACCAGGGATTTAAGGCGCCGGGATCGACTGTCATCCTTCAGAAGACACGTATTTAGATCTCCCATAAGAATGTGATGATTATAAGAAGGCATAAGGTCTTCGAGAAGTTTCTCAAGAGAATCAAAGTAATTAACGTGAAGGGAGGGGGAATAAAAAACGCCAAGTAAAAGTTTGGAATGAGAGAGGGAAACGTCGAGAAACATATACTCTGCGGCATCAGAAGTAGAAGAACTGGCAGATACATTAACAATTGAATAGGGGATGTAAGAACGAAGGTAAATCGCAACTCCACCGCCACCTCTTCCAAGGCGGTCGTGCCGAATTAAATTGAAACCAGGTAAAGAGTAAGACGTTGAAGGCAAAGCTGGTCTGAGCCACGATTCGGAAATTAAAATAGCATGAAAGTTCTTAATGTCAAAAGAGAGTAACATATCGCTGTAATGTGCAGGAATACTTTGCGCATTTAAATGCACAACGTTAAAATTTTTAGGTACATCATTAAACTGAGATTCCAGAAAGTCGTGAAGCGAAGGAGGCAAACTATGGAAACTGTCTTCACTTACACTATCTAAGGAGGAAAAAGATAAATACTGATCACTGTTATCACTGAAAGGCATCTGAAAAATATATATAAAGTTAAAAATATAATAAGTATATAATAAGTGTATACTAATATTCAATAAATATAAAAATATATACAGTAAAAACTAAACAAAAACTCCACAATCTACCCGCCAGCAGCAAATAAAGAAAGAAATACACTTATGAAGAAACGGAAGTTCAATTTAAAAATACATGTTGGCTTCAGATTCGACAGGCATTAAGTTAAATCACAAAACTAAGGAAATAATTAACTAAGAAAAACGGAACGTAATTTAATAAGGAAATATTTAACTTGGTAAAGCGGACCGCAATTTAACAGTTGGCAACACTATACCTGCCATCCGTCAGCACACATGTCAAACTGTCAATGTCAGTTGGAACTTGGCAAAGTGACATTTAAAGTTAGCAATGAAGTTATTGGAATTTATTTATAATATTTACGGGAGACTATTAAAGAGGGTATACAACAAATAACAGTGATTACACGTCGAAATAGAAAAGCGTCAAGCAGTATAACCCGAACAAATACAGAAGAAAGCTACACTATGTACATACTAAGGCTTCAATTTGGCAGCCGCACGTCTGGGCTTTATCTGTTTCTCCGGTTTCTCGGCTTTGCTGCAATTATCTGCCTTGGGAGGAGCATCTACGCTTGGGGTTGGAGTCACAGGCTGCTCTGGCGCATCCGAAATCGCCTTAAGCTCTGCAAGGCTCACCACACGCCTGCGCACGTCGCTCGCATCCAAGACATGAACAACGCCGCCCCAGGTCCAACATCTTCTGACGCCAAACCGCTCCCGAGCTGCCATGAAGGTCTGCTGACGTGATTTGGTCAAGAACTCGGCTATCGTTACGCCGGAGCCTTTCAATGCCACCTTACCAAACCACACTTTATCACGGACGGCAGTCTCACAGAACTTCACCACAATAACCCTGGGTTTGCTGCCTCTGCGACGGCCAAGTCGGTGGCTGCGCCTTATGTCATTTGCAGCCACGTCAGCCTTAACAGCTTTGAGCTGTTTAACTACAAGGGCCGTTGTGTCCTCTTTGTCAGCCTCCGGAACACCATGGATGACCAGCATCTTGCGTCGAGATCGCATTCCTATTTGATCGACCTGTTGAGCGATGAGCTCCACTTGCTTCTGGAGTATATTGAGAGAGTTCAAAACAAATGCTTTGAAGCTAGTGAAATCCGCCGCTACTGCCTCAATACCGCTCCCAGGGTTGCTTGAGCCCGCTTTGTCCAAATTACTCTGCATCTCAGCCATCCTTGCATTGAAGGTTTCAGTGAGCTCCGCAATTGATCCTTGAATTGAGTTGATGTCCGACATAGTGTGTTGATGTTGACAGTTGAAGTAGGTGAAAGTGCAAAAATCAATGTAACTTCCTGGAGAAATGCTTGAATACTACTGGTAGGTAAACTATATTATCTAACCATCAATTTTATTGTTTCAAATTATCCAAATTACTTTTAATTCTATTTTTTCTAATAAAATATGTGAACAGTGATGTGGTTCGTTTTATTCACCTACCCGAAAAAAAACACGTATTCTATTTTTAAAATACAAAAACAATGGATTAAAAACACAATCTATCTCAAACATAACTCCAACATACAACAAATAATCAATTACCTAATATTGAAGTTGTATTGGAGTTGTATCGCAATAATGTTACAAACCTAACGTAAGCTTGTGTAAATTAGCATATCTTATGTTAAAATTATGTCTGTGTTAGGTTTATAAGTCAATAAAGATTTCTTATTTATAATTTCCAAGCAAAGTCCGATATTTCTGATTCAGACGTTTAGGAGCTCACTGTATTGCGTTGTTAATGCATTGGATTTGTATTGAAGTTGGATCGTGTCTATACGTGTTTTAAAGTTAGAATACAGCCCCTAGAGGCTTATTTGTATTTTATCTTAATCTGATCTTAATCTGATATTATTATTAATTTCGCAACTTCAGAAATTTCATCGGATTCCGCCGTGATCGAGGACTTAGTCCTTTTTTTGAATATGACATCTATTTCAGTTTATAATTTATGTAGGTATGTATAGAAGTGCTACTACAAAAAACAAACCATTTAATGAAATAATTTGATTTATTCCTTCGGGGCAATTAATTTAATAAATCATTATATTCGATTTTTTTTTGTTGAAAAGGCCTCCCTGTATTGACTTTACCTTTAGGTACCCCTTAGGCAAGTTGGGCTTTCCGAATTAATACATTAATGAACATAAATGCTGTTAGTTTATTCATAAACAACATTATGTTGGCGTAATAGACAACGCAAACACACGGTGAGCAGCAAAGACTGTTTACCCAGTCTTCATGTTCCCGTAGACTACGCGAGTGCGGGCGACTATAGGCTTTACAAAAGCATTTAGACATACCATTATCCAACCGTTATACAATTTAAAGTATCATAATGGTTTTGAAATGCTAATATGCATAAACCTTAACAGGTTAAATAATAGGTAGAAAAACATAAGTAAGAAAAACCGGAATAAATCGTAAGCATAGAGTTTTTTAGGGGAATCTCCTAGGAACTTTTATTATGTACGTATACGAGGTATAAAAATAAATTAAGAAATTTAATAGTATTTATATTTGTTTAAGACAGGTTATACCTAACGGTTCTATCTATTTGAAATGCAACACGATGAAATATGCTATAGGTGAACTTATATAACACTCGGTGCCGGTTTTTTTTTAATACAGTAACAACACAGCCTATCTCAAACATAACTCCAACACACAACAAACAATCAACCAATATTGAAGTTGTATTGGAGTTGCGTTGGAATATTTCTCAAGCAAATTCTGCTATTTCTGATTCAGATGTTTATGCCGTAGCTGTATTGCGTTGCGTTGCTGTTAATACGTTTTTTAAAGTTCGAATACCGCCCCTGTAGTTTATATGGTGCTTAAGTTTTAAATAAGTTAACTATTCATTTGGTACTTGGGTAGGTGTTTCGGTTGTTACTAGGGTAGTTGTTTCGGGTTGGGTGGTTTTCTTTGTTCAATTTAAAATCTAGCTTCACCTACTCATTATTCACTTTAGTTTATTATTTTGTATTGTGTCCAGCAAGGTAGTCAGAAAGTGATCGCTTTTTAGCGATAAGATCGCTGTTTTTCTAACATTCTTATTATAAGTATAAGTATTTCTTGTCAACTCTTCAACTATAGGTGATTTGAGTATTTTTTACAGCATTTCGGGCATTGTTATTTCAAAGGGGCCTAAGTGCCAAAAATAATTGAGTATTGCGATTCTCTGCATTATATGTACTGCTTAATAAATCTAACATCTTACAGCCTAACTAAAAAAAAATCAAATTATTTATAATAAATATATTGATTCATTTATTTTAAGTAGATACACTACTATATAAATTATAAACCTACATAGATGTCATATACAAAGGTAAAAGTGACCTAGACCTCCGGTAGGCCTATGAATCATGCCCGCGCGAGCGAGTTATATACCTACGTTTTGCGCCTCCGCCAAGGGAGCTAAAGTCAGTGGGTTACCAACGCGTTTACTGAACGCACGTCGTATCGCGCACGACGCTACTCGGAACTCTGAACAATCCCATCACGAAAAATTTTTATTTATTGCGATGTGGATGGATGTAAAAATGTAAAAAATAGCAAAGCTAATAAAAAAAGGTAAGCTTAAAATAAGCTTATCGTATCTTAGACTATTAACGAAATACAAATCTCTCAAATAACTATGATGATATTGCTAAAAGGCGATTAGAATAAGATTGAGATAGCTGTCAATCCATATTAATTTTGACAGTGTGTGGCAAATCTGTCAAAATTAATCATACTCTCATCGCGGCAACAAAATATCAATCAATATTACTCATGTAACTAAAATTTTTATGCCCCATGCGAACCACTTAAACACTGAATCAATGCAAAATACCTATTTCCTTAACTATAAAACATATCCAAGCATATGCAACCCTAGCGATTGTGCGGCTGCGCGGGAGGTGCGGGGTGCCGCGCGTTGAAGGCCGCTCCATTGTATTATTGCGTAGGTACGTAAACCGTAGGTATTTGCTTTTTCTATGAGTGATTCATATCTGTTCGTAAGAACTATTATATAATCTGTGCTCCGGTGCCCAGGGCTGGGATCGAACCAGCGAATTATGCCGCGAATGCAGAAGACGCTGGCTCGTCACCTTTACCCGTGTATATGACATCTATATAAGTTTATATCTTACTGTCAAAGCTTCATGTTCTTATTATAAAATGACTTAACAAAAATTGTCAATAGATGGCGCTTTGCTTTAGAATCTTATCCCTACATCGCACTATTAATTGTTACGCAGTAAATATATATAAGGGTCGGAAAACAATTTGTATTAAATCAAAAAATCAAGTGAGTGTTATTTATTATATATTCTATTAAATCAAGTGCAAGGAAAGCGTTCTTCGACGTTCGTTCGCATTGTAAATGCTGACGCTTCCTCTTACAGCAACCTTACATGGCAAAAAACAGCACAAAAACACAGCCGAGAAAAACATCTAAAATATGACCGAGCCACGGAAGACTTAAGAGCCTCCTTTACACCTTTAGTAATCTCATGTGATGGAGCCTTAGGGACTGAGTATATGAGTTTTTTGAAAAAAACAGCATCCAAACTAGCATCCAAATGGGAAAAACCATACTCTCAAATAATATTCTGGCTAAAAGTTAAAGTACAAATATCGGTCATTCGAATGTACAAGTCGAATGAGCCCAAACAGCATGAGTCCACGATGCTCCAAACCCGAGATCCAGCAGGGATCCCCAGGGTCCAGCATGAGCTCCAGATTTTGATACCGGTACCATCTGCTCATCAGTACAAGTCGAATGAGCCCAAACAGCATGAGTCTATCATGCGCCAAACCCGAGATCCAGTAGGGATCCCCAGGGTCCAGCATGAGCTCCAGATTTTGATACCGGTACCATCTGCTCATCAGTACAAGTCGAATGAGCCCAACCACCATGAGTCTATCTATGATGCGCCAAACCCGAGATCCAGTAGGGATCCCCAGGGTCCAGCATGAGCTCCAGATTTTGATACCGGTACCATCTGCTCATCAGTACAAGTCGAATGAGCCCAAACAGCATGAGTCTATGATGCGCCAAACCCGAGATCCAGTAGGGATCCCCAGGGTCCAGCATGAGCTCCAGATTTTGATACCAGTACCATCTGCTCATCAGTGCAAGTCGAATGAGCCCAAACAGCATGGTTCTATGATGCGCCAAACCCGAGATCCAATAGGGATCCCCAGGGTCCAGCATGAGCTCCAGATTTTGATACCGGTACCATCTGCTCATCAGTAAAAGTCAAATGAGCCCAAACAGCATGAGTCTATGATGCGCCAAACCCGAGATCCAGTAGGGATCCCCAGGGTCCAGCATGAGCTCCAGATTTTGATACCGGTACCATCTGCTCATCAGTACAAGTCGAATGAGCTCAAACAGCATGAGTCTATGATGCGCCAAACCCGAGATCCAGTAGGGATCCCCAGGGTCCAGCATGATCTCCAAATTTTGATCCCGGTACCATCTGCTCATCAGTACAAGTCGAACGAGCCCAAACAGCATGAGTCTATGATGCGCCAAACCCGAGATCCAGTAGGGATCCCCAGGGTCCAGCATGAGCTCCAGATTTTGATACCGGTACCATCTGCTCATCAGTACAAGTCAAATGAGCCCAAACAGCATGAGTCTATGATGCGCCAAACCCGAGATCCAGTAGGGATCCCCAGGGTCCAGCATGATCTCCAGATTTTGATCCCGGTACCATCTGCTCATCAGTACAAGTCGAATGAGACCAAACAGCATGAGTATAGACTCATGCTGGCGCATCATAGGATGCGCCAAACCCGAGATCCAGTAGGGATCCCCAGGATCCAGCATGAGCTCCAGATTTTGATACCGGTACCATCTGCTCATCAGTACAAGTCGAATGAGCCCAAACAGCATGAGTCTATGATGCACTAAACCCGAGATCCAGTAGGGATCCCCAGGGTCCAGCATGATCTCCAAATTTTGATCCCGGTACCATCTGCTCATCAGTACAAGTCGAACGAGCCCAAACAGCATGAGTCTATGATGCGCCAAACCCGAGATCCAGTAGGGATCCCCAGGGTCCAGCATGAGCTCCAGATTTTGATACCGGTACCATCTGCTCATCAGTACAAGTCGAATGAGCCCAAACAGCATGAGTCTATGATGCGCCAAACCCGAGATCCAGTAGGGATCCCCAGGGTCCAGCATGATCTCCAGATTTTGATCCCGGTACCATCTGCTCATCAGTACAAGTCGAATGAGACCAAACAGCATGAGTCTATGATGCGCCAAACCCGAGATCCAGTAGGGATCCCCAGGATCCAGCATGACCTCCATCTTAGGATACCGGTCCCATTGCTTATTAATGCAAGCCCCCGAGTCCAGAGTCAAAATCGAAACAAAAATCAAAACCTCGTAGCTTAACCTAAATTCGCGTTTAGTTAGGTAAATTATTAATGTCAATTACCAATTCAATCTACACTAAAAATTAAATTAATGTTTCAATTTTTGAGAAAGACTAAAAATTAAATATCTTCAATTATTAGTTATTCGCAAAGGATTAACACGTTAGTTACAATTAATTTCAATTCTAATTGAAATCAATTTGCACTAAACTATTAGTGTTCAATTTTAACTAACGTGTTTCAATCTTCAATTTTTAATTTTCAATTACACTAACGTTCGGCCAACACTGGCAGCAAGGTCTTCGAATGCGAAAGACGGCGCCGGAATTCTATACTAAGCAAGATCTTACACCCAACCCCCCCCCCCTTTCCCCGTTAATACCGTCATCGTCCATTTTGGTATATATGTTATGATTTGTATTTGATTCTAATAAAGAAATTTTTCCCAGCAGTGAGTGTTATAATATACAGTCTGTAGTAATAAAGTGGTAGTAGTAAAGTCAATGTGTTATTTTTGGACCCCGAACATCGCAGTCGACGTCAATTGCGGCCTGACGTCTTCGACGTCACCAGCGACGACGTCATCAGGAACAACGACGTCGAGTGACGTCATCAGCGGCAACGACGTCGAGTGACGTCATCAGCGACAACGACATCGAGTGACGTTATCATCGGCAACGACGTCGAGTGACGTCATCAGCGGTGACGAGAGCGTGTGACGTCACTAGTGGTAAAGTGTGAGTGCCGGACGTCAATCGTGAGTACTTTATTGTTTATTTATGAGTGAGGGACTTAGCAAAATTCAAGTTCAACTGGATTTAGAAAAAATCAATCGGATAATCTTGGACTTAGAAAATTTCAATCCGATCCAGTTTGGACTTAGAAAAATTCCGCTTCAGTAGGACTTAAAAAAATTCTGACTAGCAACCAGGACTTTGAAAATTTACCAACGGAGAACCTATGTTCAATTTAAGTTAGTTGCCACTTAGAAATTGCGATGGATAAGCTAATTAAAGTACAAAATGACTTGCAATGCAGAATTGTTCGTGCTCTAGAAAACTTCAAAAAGTCTCCCAAAGAGCGTCGCATCTCTATTGATTATCTTAATACTGGATTAGAATTGTTGGAAGAATTATGTACTCAATTCTTTCACACTCATATGCTCATTATTCAGGACAGCGAGTCAGAAGCATTGGCAGAGAGCACATACATTGAGAACGATGTGTATGATGAGACAGAAGAAGCGTACGTAACTTACAAGTGCCTTGTCAAACCTATCCTCAGCAGCGTCAAGCCAGCTTCTACCTCTGAAATGTCAAGCTCGAGTGTTGCCGGTCCTAAGTCAACCAGCAGAGCCGAAGATCGTATCAAGCTGCCCAAAATTACAATTCCAACCTTTTCCGGACAGTATTCAGAATGGGTAAGCATCCGTGACATGTTTGTATCATTGATCCATACCAACAAAGATCTTGACGATGTTCAAAAGCTACACTATTTAAAGAGTCATTTACAAGGCGAAGCTGAACAAATGTTAAGGCAGATTGCAATTACCAAAGACAACTAAAGTATTAGCTGGGAGCAACTTGAAAAGCATTACAAAAATAAAAAGTATTTATCCAATTGCATTCTAAAGAGACTGTTGAGTCACCGCAATTTGGTTTCCGAGTCTGCAAGTGCGCTCAAGGAACTTTTAGATACGACTAATGAGTGCCTTCAAGCTCTAAAGAACTTAGGGATCGACGTAAAGAGTTGGAATGTTATTATCAGTGATCGGAATAGGCAGAGTATAAATACTTAAACTTCGGCGTAGAACAAAGTCATGAAGTGGAGGCTTCCTTGTGATAACATTTTTTTCCGGGACTTCCCGGGTTAAACATACACTAAATAAAACAATCCCATAATTATATTCCGGAGGTATTAAAAATCATAAGTAACAACAAAACTATATTTATTATTAGTTTAAATGGAAAAAATAACATTCATTGTATTATTTAAAACTCGTCCGTCTCTTTTACCGCAAGTGCTTTTATTGTGTTTGAGTGAAAGAAATAGATAAAGTAGGCTTATCTATTGTATTGCTTGTGAGTTCTATTGTTATTTTATTGTGTAAAATAGAAAGCAGATGTCGTTATCGCTGGTCGCTGCTACCCTTCTTATGCATTAAATAATAAGTTGACAGTGCACTTTCATACAACCCTTTGAAGAGTACGGACGTGATTATTCTGAGTTTTTGTGATATTTGACGTTGGCTTGTTTACTGGAAATTTACCTGCATTACCTGATTATCTGGCTTGAACTCGGACACTGACTTTGCTTTGATTGGATTTGACTAACTGGATACAAAAATACCACGGCTACTGCAAGACTACTGTCGCAGATAGCTTAAAATTGCCATTGTTTGTGTATAACTAGATCTAAGTCAATCATTTTCTCGGTTTATACCAATTTGTTTGTGTTAATAACGTGTATAAATATTGTGTTTCTATGTCTAGTTGCTAAGTCTTATCTGTGTCTAATTTTATTGATATCATGTCATAATACGCAAAATGTCTAGATTATAAGAATTTTGTACTAATTTACGAAGAAATGTCCTATATAAATATCAATTTTAACCCTCCTACAAACATGTAATACTGTAAGCTTATTAGCCAATAAATGTCTCACATACACGGCACATACCAGCCACTAGTACGAGCACGCTAAAAAACCCATAAAAGAGGCCAGCACTCGTACTCGTTGCTCACTTCAACCTCACTTCTACAACAACTCCCAACGGGGAAACACCTGCAACTACACTGCTCAAATGTTTTACAATTTTAAATAAGCGTTATTATTCATCTCCCTACATGACCTGGTAAATGGTACAGCGGGTCAGCGCTGCTTGGTTCAACGTGGTAATCCGGTCTGCACACAACAGCTGGTCCTTCGAGCTCCGGATATCAGAAAACTGCGGCCAATTGAAGAAAGAAACAAGTACGCGCTGAGCTGGATTAATTTCGCTCAGAAACTTCATACGGTGTCCGGCCTAACCGCTGATACACCTGCCCGCTTTCGCGGAAGAGCCCTGTGCTATTTACCAGCTTGCTGGACGGACCGCTCGTGTAGAGGCCATACTCCACGTTCGTGTCCTGGCAACTTTCGTTGCAACGTCACATGGTTGACGTCTTCACACTGCTTTCGGACGCTCTGGCACTTGCACTTAGCCTTTGCGCGAGATTCAGTGCATCAGGGATTAACGCCCACGAGTAAGTAAAGTGAACGTAGGGCCGCTTTCACTGCAATAGGCAGTGTCAGCCATTAGGTTTTAGGTAGGTAAGGTTAGGGAACCCCACGTGCGTCAAGAAGCAAGAAGAAAGAAGAAGATGTCCGATCATACGCTCAAGATGTCTCTTCGCTCACACAAGGGACAACCCTCCAGAGCCGTTACCCCGCCGTCTGGTGAAACAACCTCCGGCGATACCAATACATGGGACAAAGGCACCACCAGCACTCTTGGCGATGGTCCTAGTGTCGAACCGCGTCTACAGCCGCCGCCGGCAATAGCGCCGGCGCCCGCTTATTCGGAAATATCGGAAGACGAGGCGGAAAAGACGTTAGTTAAAAGTCCACCGGGGACATCGTGTAAACCTAACACGTCCGCCGGGGAAAAAGACCGCTTTTCTCAGTGCGGCGACCGCGGTAGTAAAAAAGTGCGCGAAAATCGAAGTGTGTATAGTGAAAAGTGCGACGAAAAGTTAGCTCTGTTGCTAGCGGAACTCGAGGTTCATAAAGCCGCCCTCGCCGTTGCTAATAAAGAGACAGAAACTGCCAAGTTAAGGCTACAGATTGCCCAGCATGAGGCGCAATCTGTTAGCGGTAAGTCCGAACCTCTTGTCGAAAAAGACGAGCAACGCGTGAGGAATTGGGTAGAACGACAGTCCCAGCTAGATCAGAGCAATTACGTAACTAAAAATGAAGCGTCCGCGTTACACACAATACGTAATTTCGCCTCTAGCGCGCCGGCGCCCAGCGCCCCCGCGCCCCGCGAGCCGCATATGAGTACTCATCGCCCGCCGCGAGATGTGTCTAGTCAGTATGCGCCCATTATGCATAGGCCACCCGAATTACCCGCTTTCGACGGTAATATCACAGAATGGATCGCATTCCGTGCCGAATTTAACGATACCGCGCCCATGTTTAGTTACGTACATAACGTCAGTCGAATTAGGCGCGCGTTGAAAGGTGAAGCGCGTACCGCGGTGAAATCCATAATGTATACCGTCCAGGATCCATACGAGATAATGGAGGCCTTAGAGAGGCAGTTCGGGGACCCTGAAGAGATCGTGTTGACTGAGCTACATAATGTTAAACGCATGCCGCGCCTAGCCGAAGATAACAGTAATATCGTGTCTTTTGCCGCGCACGTCGCAAATGCAGTAGCGACAATAAAATCATTAAAGCAAGAAAAATACTTGTACGCGCCAGAGCTAGTCAACAAGATCGTCGATAAGTTGAACCTTATTGTTAGGTACGAATGGAGCAAGTTCAAACAAGCTAATTTGAACTCGCCCGATTTAGTCGCGATATCAGAATTTCTGCTAGAAATTAGTTCCGCGGCTAAAAGAACGAGTCGTCATCGAGGTCCGAAGCCGAAAAATGCCGTGAACACGGTTTCCTTTGAGCTGGACAATAGGTCAGGGCGTCATACCGCCCCCACCCGTACTCCCGCCCCCGTGTTCTCCCGCGACTATTCGAGCGACTCCAACGACAGCTACCAGAGCACTCGCCCGCGAAATAGAGTAGATAGAGCTCACACGGGGGAGTATAGGTCGCCGACGGTAGCTCAAACGAAGCCCCGCGAGGCTAAAAGGCCCGCGTATACGGGGACCAAGCCCAAACAACATTCGGTACCAGCACGATTTACGTCACGTGATAAGTGTTTAATATGTCATAATCATGAACACAAAGTGGAAGCGTGTACTAAATTTTTGAATGCATCGGTATCCGAACGTTGGGATTGGGCGAAAAACGAAAAGCTGTGCTATAAATGTCTAGGCGCGGCGCACCGTGGTCGCTTCAAATGCAGGTATGTGGCTTGCGGAGTGCAACAGTGCGAAGCCGGGCATCACAGGTTACTACACGGTTTGAACGCATCTAAAGCGCCCGTGGAAGACAAAAAAGTCAGTAACGTTCACGCGATTAGAATAGCGCCCACGTTTTTGAAAATGATGCCCGTAGAGGTTACGGGCCCACTAGGTACTACGCAAGCCTTAGCCCTGTTAGATGAAGGGGCGGCCCTTAGTTTGATTTCACACGAAACAGCCGATCGTATAATGCCCCGAGAGCGGGGAGAAACGCTCGACATAGAAGGTATAGGTGGGAGCGTGAGCGATCCGGACTCTTGTAACGTGCGATTCGCAATCCGCGGCTTTTGCAGTAGGCATCTAGAAATGATGGAAGCGCTTACCATCAATCGATTGAACGTAGGAGCGCAAGGCGTCTCCAAAAACATAGTCGCGCAGTGCGACCATTTAGCCGACATAGCCGAGGAGCTGTGTTACGATTCTGCCGCGCCTTCAATAATTATAGGTCAAGATAATTGGCATTTGATAGTGACGCGCCAAATTATCAGCGGTAAATCGCACCTCCCGGTAGCTAGTTTGACGCGGCTAGGATGGTCACTGCACGGACCGCATAGGTCATCGGAGGCAACCGTAGCGTTTGTAGGCCACATGGGGCCACAAACGGCCGACGATGAAGCTTTAGCTCTCATGAAGGAACATTTCGATATCGAGTCACTAGGGGTAGTTAAAAAGTTACCTCGGGCCGATCCCGATCAAAGAGCAATAGATTTACTAGAAGCGACATGTGAAAAAATCCCCGGGGAAGATAGGTTCCGAGCGGGTTTGTTATGGCGTACCGATAACGAAGAATTGCCAAATAATAAAGCGCACGCGTTACGGCGGCTGTACAGCCTGGAAAATAAGTTAGATCGCGACCCTATTCTGAAAATCGAGTATACTAAGCACATAAATAACCTGTTAGACAAAGGTTACGCGGAAAAAGTAGACTCGCCGCCCCCGCAGGACGCGCCTAGGGCATGGTACTTGGCGCATTTCGCAACGTTTCATCCGCAGCGCGGAAAAATGCGCGTAGTCTGGGACGCAGCCGCTACCGCGTACGGCAGGTCGCTAAATAGCGCTCTTCTAGCGGGTCCTGATCTGTTAGAATCCTTATTCGGCGTGTTAGTCCGTTTTAGGGAAGGCAGGACCGCGGTAATAGCCGACATTAAAGAAATGTTCCTGCAGATATAGATTGTAGAACGCGATCGAGATTCGTTACGTTTTGTTTGGCGGGGGGAGGACCGCTCAGCCTCACCGCAAGAATATAGGATGAAAAGACTGATATTCGGGTCCGCGGCTTCGCCGACGACGGCATTGTACGTCAAAAACAAAAACGCATACGAACATGCGAAAGAATTTCCGATCGCCGCTGAGAAAACTATAAAAAGCACGTATATGGACGACTTAGTCGTAGCTTTTGACCAGTGTGAGAGCGACGTTAGGCGCATAGTAAACGAAATTTACGCGCTTAATTTACGCGCGTCGTTCGAGCTCCGCGGGTTCGCCTCTAACAACCCAAACGTAATTTCTGACGTAGTTCCTAGCAAAGAGGATACGTCCCTCATCGGGGGAGGCGAAAGCGAGCGCACATTAGGCTTAAAATGGAACCATAGACGCGACACGTTAGGGGTTAACGTAAATTTACGCAACACGCCCGAAGACGTGCTCAACGGTACGAAATTACCCACTAAACGACAGGTGACGAGTAGCGCGATGTCGATATTCGATCCCATAGGCTACGTAAGCCCGATCTCTGTCTTAGGGAAGGCATTGATGCAGGAAGTCTGGCGTACAGGGATAGGCTGGGATACCGTTATACCCACCTCGCTCGCACCCGCGTGGAATTCATTCGTGAGTAATATTCAGCAACTTAGGGAGTTAGAAATACCGCGATACGTACCCGCGAGAAATAGAGAGGCCGACATGCACGTTTTTTGCGACGCTAGCGAAAAGATATACGCCGCCGCGATATACTTAGTTAGCGAAGGCCCGGACGGACAAAAGTCCGCAGCCTTAGTAGCCGCCAAGGCGCGAGTCGCACCGTTGCGTATTGTCAGCATTCCTAGGTTAGAATTGCAAGGTTGTGTGCTAGCGACACGGCTAGCCGACACAGTAGTAAAGGAGTCCGATTATGTCATCAAACATAGGTATTTCTGGAGCGACGCTCGGACAGCGTTATCCTGGATAAGGTCGGATCCACGTCGGTACAAAAGCTTTGTCGCACATAGAGTAGCCGAAATAGAAAACACAACTAAACCTACCGATTGGCGTTGGGTACCTAGCGCGTTAAACGTCGCCGACGACGCTACTAAGGGCGTCCCGGCCCAGTTCGGAGCTAACCACCGGTGGTTTATAGGGCCTGATTTTATACGGCAAGCGGAGGAGCATTGGCCGCGCGAGAAAACAGTAGAGCCCGTCGTAGAAACGTGCGAAGAGCGCGTCATAAAACCGGTTTGCTCTGTAAATACCGTTCAAAACAAGTTCGCATACTTGCCCGAGATATGTAGGTTCTCGAAGTTCACTAGGCTGGTTCGCACTACGGCCAGAGTTTTGATTGCTGCCGAGGTATTCAAAGCCAGATTGTCTGTCAATAGAAATCCAGAAACAGAAATGAATAAAAGACACATAAGTCTAGCGGAGATACTGCTGATTAAACGGAGCCAAAATGAGTCGTATGCCGAAGAGATACGACTAATGGAAGCCGGGCGCGCGCTGCCGAGGAGGTCTGCATTACATCGAGTTGCTATGAAGCTTGATAAGAACGGAATAATTGTGCTAGATGCCCGAATAGACAGAGACGAAGCCCATATACCTGTCTTGCACGCTAAGGAGGCATTTACCAAGCTGTTGATCCATCATTTCCACGCACTTTTCAACCACGGAAATCATGCGACGGTGATCAACGAATTGAAGCAAAGATATTACATAGTCGGACTGCGCGGTACAATTCGTTATCTGACGAATAAGTGCCAATGGTGTCGGACCTATAAAGGAGCTACCCTCAAGGTTCCTGTAGGCGACCTACCGCCAGAGAGGCTCAAGGCGAATCAACCGCCATTTACCGCAGCAGCCGTAGATTTGTTCGGTCCTATGCAAATTGTCATAGGCCGCCGCCGAGAAAAGCGATGGGGCGTCCTTTACACGTGCCTCACCACTAGAGCCGTGCACCTAGAGCTAGCCGCCTCCCTATCGGCAGCCTCTATGATCCTATCGCTACGAAGAATGATGTCTCGACGCGGCGCACCCACCGTTCTGTACTCAGATAACGCCACAAACTTTTACGGCGCAGAACGCGAGCTATCAGAGGCCAAAAACTCTCTGCCCGATAGTCTCAAACAATTTATGACCGAACGACGCATGATCTGGAAGAAGATCCCGCCTGGCAACCCCTCCGCCGGCGGGGCTTGGGAGCGTCTAGTCGGAAGCGTGAAAACCGCTCTGAAAGTCACGCTAAAAGACAGAGCACCCCATGAAGAAGTTCTCCATACGCTATTGCTGGAAGCTGAACACCTGGTAAACTCCAGACCGCTGACCCCAGTGAATCCTGACTTAGAGGCTGAAGCGCTCACGCCGAACCACTTTCTCATCGGCCGATCGAACGCTATGTCCCCGCTGGGAGTCTTCTCCGACGAAAATATGAGCCTTTCGTCCTGGAAAACAGCTCAAGCACTAGCTGACAACTTCTGGAAACGCTGGCTGAAAGAATATCGTCCAAACCTGATGCCACGATCCAGTGCACACCAGAACGCGACGAAACTACACGTAGGAGATGTAGTAATTATAGCCGACGGCACGATGCCACGAGGTACTTGGCCTAGAGGCGTGATCGCACAGCTCTTTCCAGGTCCTGATGGCCACATAAGAGTAGCCATTGTACGTACTCGCGCAGGAGAAGTTCGCCGCCCGGTTTCCAGACTCATTCTCATCTGCTCTGCACCAATCGACTGTGCTGACGCACGTGGGGGAGAATTGTCGCAGATAGCTTAAAATTGCCATTGTTTGTGTATAACTAGATCTAAGTCAATCATTTTCTCGGTTTATACCAATTTGTTTGTGTTAATAACGTGTATAAATATTGTGTTTCTATGTCTAGTTGCTAAGTCTTATCTGTGTCTAATTTTATTGATATCATGTCATAATACGCAAAATGTCTAGATTATAAGAATTTTGTACTAATTTACGAAGAAATGTCCTATATAAATATCAATTTTAACCCTCCTACAAACATGTAATACTGTAAGCTTATTAGCCAATAAATGTCTCACATACACGGCACATACCAGCCACTAGTACGAGCACGCTAAAAAACCCATAAAAGAGGCCAGCACTCGTACTCGTTGCTCACTTCAACCTCACTTCTACAACAACTCCCAACGGGGAAACACCTGCAACTACACTGCTCAAATGTTTTACAATTTTAAATAAGCGTTATTATTCATCTCCCTACATGACCTGGTAAATGGTACAGCGGGTCAGCGCTGCTTGGTTCAACGTAGTAATTCGGTCTGCACACAACAACTACCAAGTTTCAAGGTAAGCTGATGTATTTTTATTGCTTTTTTGTATTTGTATGTACAGTACCGGCCAATAATATATCTTATAATTAAAATTAAGAAAATATAAAGCTCAAATGTGCGGTGGCAAACCTTGAGTATATAGGGTCATTTACCAATGTTTCATAAGTTGACTGTGTAATGTAGCAAACCGACATCAATTTAATACTTAGTGTAATATAGCTTTATTAACACGTGCAAACTTGCAACGGAATACACTGTGAAAATGCGTAAAACGCAAAAAATAAACTTTTTACCTCAAAAAATGGGGTTTTGTGTCCCTTTGCGCATTTGCACGTGTTGATTTAGAGGGCGTTTGGAGCTTTCCCAGAAAAAAATAGCCTTATAGTGCATTAATTAGTTAATAAAGTTTCGAATACGTTAATTGTTAAATGACACTAATAAATTTTAAATTTGAAATGTTACGTTGTAACAAATCAAAGTAAAATAAGTTATTGGCGTTGCAACCTTCATTCCAAACTGTTTCCGTTTGCTAACTTTTATATCTAATTTATTTCAGATACGATTTCGGTCAGCATGGCGAAACAAGTGAGACCCGAACTGGTGACTAGTTCGATTGTTAATAATCCAGAACTTGTATATGACGAAGCAAGTGGTATCATTTTCTGCACCAAATGTGAGACTTCTTTGAAAGCCATGCATAAAGGCAACGTTGATCGACACATCAACGGACCAACACATCAAGGCAGGCGAAAAAATCCTGAAAAAGAATTTTACTTCGATTTGATCAAATTTTTAATTTTGTGTAACATTCCTTGGTCACAAGTTAGTAATTCAGAGTTTAAATTATTTTGCAACAAATATGTTTGCCGCAATGATTGTTGTGTTTGCGTAAACAAGAATGTACCATCTGAATCATTATTACGAAAAAAGTACCTTGGTGAATTTTATAGGAATAGATTGAAACATATACACGACACAATAGGAAACAATAAGATATGGGTATCACTTCACACGAAACAACCGATTTTATGGGAAGATATGTGGTTAATTTGCTAGTTATGCCTTTAATCAAAAATGTAGCTACTCGACCGTATTTAATTGCATGCAAGGTGCTTAAAAGCGTAAACGGGGAAACAATAGCAAATTTTGTTATAGAATCTTTGAAAGAAATGTGGGGAGAATCATTTGTCGAAAAATCTGATAATGTGCTGATGTTATGCTCTGACAGCGTGGCATATATGTTGCGAGCCGGACGGTTATTGAAAATCGATTTTCCAAATATGTTGCACATAACTTGTTTAGCACATGCCCTTAATAGAGTAGCGGAACAAGTACGCTCTCAATACGGAAATGTTGACAATTTAGTAGCGAATGTAAAAAAAATATTTTTAAAATCACCTAATAGAGTAAATATACTAAAAAACATGTACCCTAATTTACCGCTACCTCCGCAACCTGTTATAACTAGATGGGGTACATGGCTAAAGGCAACGTCGTATTACTCTAAACATTTTCAACAAATATCCAACGTTGTAAATAATCTAAACAGTAAAGAAGCAATAACTATAAGAAAAGCAAAAGCCGCGATAAGAAGTGAAAATATTGAATCAGAACTTAACTTTACTGACGAAAATTATACGATAATTCAAGTGGGACTTAAACAGTTACAAGACACAAAATTATCACTGGAAGAATATTTTGAAATTATTGACAACGTAAGATGCGTTTTGAATTGATCGTCTAGTGCGGCGGTCGAAAATAAATTAGAGAAAGTCATAGAACGAAATCCTGACTATGATATAGTTAGGGCCAAAAGAGAAAAACTTAAACAGGGGATCGACGCAGATGACGACTTATTCTATAAATTTGCTCCGCTCACGTCTGTGGATGTTGAACGGTCATTTTCAACGTATAAATGGATTTTAAGCGTCAAAAGAAACCGACTTACCGTCGAAAATATAAAAAAATTAATGGTAATATATTTTAATTATTTACAAGAAAATAAATTTAGTAATGATTCTGAATCTGATGCTGATGATGATGATATTGAATATGTATGATATTGTATTTGTTAATTAAGTTAGAATATTTACATTTAGATTTAAGAAACATTGTATATATGGTGTATAATTACAAAAAATATAGAAGAATCCGTCGATATTTTTGGTTGTTTTATTTCATGTCTATTGATTGAACTGGAGCGGCATGCGTTGTTTTTTATCTTATTTTTAACAATATAACTCATTTAGTACATTCCCGGGAATTCCCGGGACGAAAAATATGTAGTCGTAAGGAAGTCTCCATTTTTTTGTCTCTGTTCTGCCAAGTTTAGGTATTTATACTCTGCCTATTCCGATCACTGGTTATTATTGTATATTTAATGTGTTTGAAACTAGATGCTGAATCGAGGAAGCAATGGGAACTCAAGTCAACAGAATACGAAAGTGAACTACCAACTTACCAACAATTTCAAGCGTTTTTAGAGACACGGTTTCGCGCATTGGAGTTCATTGACCCGAAGCTTTCTCGACCCAGCACTAGCACCCACAAGGGCTCCGCTACTCCTGTAAAGGTCCACCATGTGGTAGCTGCGACTGTCCCGTCTTGCGCATTCTGTTCTGAAGCCCACGAGATAAGTAACTGTAAGGAATTTTATCTACACTCATATTGTAAGTTCTCTAAAACGTGTTCGAAAACGGTAGGCAATGGCTAGCATTACCACGACCGATTTTACTATGATAAGCTTTTTATCCGTAGCAGTAACGTAATTTTAACTTTTCATGCTCAATTATTGATGTGCTATGAGTTTTGATAACATAATGTACACCTGCACCCTCCCGGGGATCCGCCGACAGCCCGACACGCGCCCGCGCGACCACCGGCACAATCGAGTTGGCCATGGTGGCGGTGCAATGGCGGCCATTCTATGGTTTCCAAATAAGGCATTTAGAATAACTGTACGTAATTAGGCCTTAAAACACTTGTGTGATCTTATTATGAAATTCGCCTGCGGCTCATTTCATAAAACTACACTCATGTTTTAAGGACCCTTATTACGTAACAGTTACATAAACTACTATTCCAAACTTGAGACTAATGCTCGTCGTGGTTTTGTCCAGTCACATAGTATTTGTTTTAACTGCTTAGGTCCTCACCACTCTGTCTATGCATGCCGTCAATCGTCTAGATGTTAAAAGGAAACACCATTCCTTGTTGTATTCCAAGAATAGCACACCAGCAACTGAGTTTCAGGAGTCTAAAGAAACAAATCACTCAGTTGTAGCAAATGCAGTTGTACCAGCACCTGCATCTCACTCATCATGTTGTGATGAGCCCACTACTACCAACATATGCAACCATTTTTCAACATCTCGTAAATTGGTTTTATTACCAACAGCATTAGTTAATGCCAAGTCGAAATCTGGACAACTTATAACACTCAGGTGCTTCATCGACCAAGGCTCAGAAGTGTAATTCATTGAGGAATCTGTGGTTCAACTGCTCGGACATTCACCACAAAAGCCCAATCACAAGGCTAGGAGAGGATGAGAGTTGTTTGAGCTCTCATTCGTCGGTAAACGTGAACATTGCATCACTCCTAGATCCTAACGTTAAGGTAAATGTACATGCTTTTGTGTTAAACAAACTCACATTGACTATTCCAGAAAGACGAGTTGATGTTGGGTTCTGGTCCGAGCTGTCAGATTTAGCCGATGCAACTTTCAATGAACCCGGACGAATTGACTTGCTTATTGGTGGAGATGTCTTCAATCAAATACTCATGGGTGGTCTAATTAAAGGTCCACAAGGAGCACCCATGGCTCAGCAAACTTCCTTAGGTTGGATCATTTTAGGGCCGGCTCACACCAGTGCGTCGGAATTACACAACAAGATCAGCGTTAACCACATTCATGTCATTGACAACGAGTTCCTGAAGAAGTTTTGGGAGCTTGAGGCTGATCCTGTTGCGCCAGATCCCAAGCAACAATACACCGAGGAAGAAAAGAAATGCGAAGAAGTTTTTGCTGCCACTACTAATCAGGATAGTAGCGGTAGGTATATAGTCAAGTTGCCCTTCCGAGATGAAACCCCACGATGCACTGAAGGGAAACTTTATCTTGTAGCAGCTAAACGATTTAGCTTACTCGAAAGAAGATTCGAGCGAGAATCCCAGTTGAAAGAACGGTACGCAGCTGTTATTAAATAATATGAAGAGCTTGGGCACATGGAAAAGGTGCCAAAGGAAGATCAAACTAAACCAGGAGCTGTGTATCTTCCTCATCACGCTGTTATTCGAGAAGACAAAACCACATCAAAGGTACGAGTAGTTTTAGACGCCTCGTGCCCCGGAATAAACGGCGTATCTCTGAATCAAGATCTATTGGTTGGCCCACGACTTCAACAAGACTTACGCCACATCCTGTTGCGTTGGCGTTGTTTTCCAATCAGTCTTGTATCTGACATCGTGAAGATGTACAGGCAAGTAAAGGTCTACGATGAAGATGCTGACTTCCAACGGATCTTGTGGCGAGATAATCAAGACGAACCTGTAACCCATTATAAACTCCTCAGAGTTACCTTCGGAACATCCGCAGCACCTTATCTAGCTGTTAAAGCACTGCAACAAGTTGCACATGATTATGGAGAAGCCTATCCTTTGGCAGCAGACAGGGTCTTAAATGATTTCTATGTGGACGACCTTTTGTCAGGTTGCGAGACAGTGGCTGAAGGAGAACAAATATACAAGGAACTCCACGGATTACTCAGCAAAGCAGGTTTCGAACTGGCAAAATGGAACACTAATAACGAGCAATTTATGAAGATAATCAATCAAGATTCCAGATCTGAAGAAGGCAATGTGGAGATAAAAATAGACATAACCATAAAAATGTTGGGTCTAGCTTGGAACCGGAAAGCCGATACGTTCGAATATGCAGTTCAGTTACCTCAACTAAAGTTTCCAATAACGAAGAGACGAATGATATCGGTCATATCTCGGTTATTCGACCCGCTGGGTTGGTTGGCGCCAGTTATCATCTGTGCGAAGATATTCATCCAAAAATTGTGGTTAACAGGCGTGAACTGGGACGACGAAGTTCCGCCTCAATTGGTGTCAGAATGGCTGAGTTATAGAGAAAGATTGAATCAAATTGCCAACTTCAGCATTCCAAAATGGGTTCACACGGAGAAGAGCAACAAAGTTCTCGAACTTCAAGGCTTTAGTGACGCCTCCAACGAAGCATACGCTGCAGTGGTGTATCTGCGTACCATGGATGAAGACGGAACTGTTCATGTTTCACTGATCACAGCCAAAACAAAGGTAGCGCCGATAAAACAAGTGTCAATCCCGCGTTTGGAGCTGTGTGGAGCAGTGTTACTTACCAAGTTGCTGGTGGAAGTGTCATGGGTGATGAAAATTGAAAAGTCAAACATACATGATGGAGTGATTCCACCATAGTATTGTCCTGGCTCAACAGCAGACCTAACCGATGGAAGACGTTTGTGGCAAATCGAGTTTCAGAGATACTTACCTCACTTGATCCTCACCAATGGTCACACGTTTCCTCCAAAGACAACCCAGCTGATTGCGCCTCCAGAGGTACCACCTGCATACAAGAAGAACACCTGTGGAAGGAAGGTCCAGTGTGGTTAAAAGAAAAGGATATAGTGTATCCCAAAAACGTGCATCTCTAAACAGATTTAGAAATGAAACCAGACAAGATCTGTTTGTTAACTACTTGTACATCTTCTGAAGGACTTGACATCATTGGAAGATTTTCTAGCCTCAGACGGCTCATCCGAGTAGTGGCTTACTGCAAAAGATTTATGAAACGCTTGCAAGGAGAGAATTTTACAGCTTGGCTAACTACTAAAGAAATTCAAGAAAGTTTGACTACATGCATTAAGTTAGTCCAAGGTAGTCATTTTGAAGCTGAAATCGAAGATCTGAAAAGGAAGAAAGAAATTAAGAAAAGCAAACTTACCTCGTTGAACCCCTTCATCGATAAAGCAGGACTCTTGAGAGTTGGCGGACGCCTGCAGCACGCGTGCCTCAGTGAAGATATGAAGCATCCTATCATCATTCCTGGGAAATCACATTTCACAGATCTGCTTATTTCTGACGCGCACGAAAGAACGTTGCACGGTGGTCCCAGTCTGATGTTCAATTACTTGAGGACCAAGTACTTTATACTTGGAGTCAAAAACTTGGTTAAGTTTTATGTGCGAAGGTGTGTGACTTGCATTCGCTATGCAGCGTCATGCAATAACCCTTTGATGGGGCAGTTACCTGCCGCCAGAGGGCTCCCTAGTCGACCATTTCGTCATAGCGGTGTTGATTTCCTCTGCCATGCCTGTACATATTTGAAACGGCAAAATTTGTTAGGAAAAATATAGATCTGTTCAGTACGGCTGCTGACGTATTCCCGAGAGGGACTAGAAATAGAGACAGATAAGTGTTTGGTATGCAACAAGGATGTGACATGTTAAAAAAGAATTGTTTTGTAATGTGTATTAACATTTACAACGCCTTACCGGAAAATTTTAAAGAAATGCCTTACCACGAATTTCAAAAGGTTCTACGCAAGTGGCTAGTCCAAAAAAGATTTTACTCCATTAGTGATTTTTTTAATAATGAATGTACCTAATGAAATTACTGAACCATGAACTAAGAATTGACTTACCTATTAGATTTATTAAATGTATGTGTAAAATGCAAAATATTACCAATTAAAAATTACGTTACTATAATTACTCATTGTCCTGTATAAACAAATATTAGGATTGCATAAATTGTGTTGACATTTCTTTATTATACATAGGCATGGACATTTTATTTAATTTTATATCATTGTATTTTAATATTAGTGCTTATACATTTGTATTGTTGCATGTTGTTTGTGGACAGCTGAATAAGGAGGACAACAAAACACATGTAACATCTTTAACTGTACCCTTTTCAAGCAAATAAATGATTTATGATTTATGATTATGCCGGCCCTATAAGCATCAGGCATTCATAAAAGTAGAAAGAGGCTTTATGAACTTTATGGAGAGAGAGAACTGAACAAAAATGCAGATTTCCTGGACTATATTAAGAACTATTCAAAAATTTTCAAGAAAGTGTGTCTGACTGCGAAGGCGAACTATACTAGTGCAAAAATTAAAATTTCGGACAACAAGGTAAAAACAGGATGGAATATTATAAATAAGGAAGCTGGTAAATGTAAATCACGCGATTGTCAAGTCAACATTGTCTCAGAGGAACAGCAGGTCTTGTCAAATGACGATATTGCCTCGGCATTCGAAGATTATTTTTCTAACATAGCATTAAATACCACAAAATGTCTAAAATCATCTTCGTCTCAAGCTCATTCCTTACTATGCACTAATATTAAGAAATGTCAGATGATATTTGAATTTGACCTTGTAGATTCGGAAAAAATTGTTAAAATATTCAAATCTCTGAATTTAAAGAAAACAGAAGACTTATGGGGTACATCAGTTGTAGTCATCAGTCATATCATAGACGTCATAGCGCCTTACTTAGCCTTAATTTATAATAATTCAGTTTCACAAGGCGTTTTCCCAGATCTTATGAAATGTAGTAAAGTCATACCTCTTTTTAAATCGGGTGATTCTAGTGATCTGAATAACTTCCGGCCGATATCAATACTTCCTGTACTAAGTCAAGTCTTTGAAAAGCTAATGTTAAATGACCTACTGGGCCACTTCAACAGACATGGATTGCTTACAAGCAATCAGTTTGGTTTCACAACAGGGACGTTCCACAACCGACGCTGCTGCGGTACTCATCAAAGATATTTTCATTGCCTGGGAAAAACATTACGATGAAATTGGTATATTCTGTGATCTTTCTAAAGCGTTTGATTGTGTAGATCATACAACCCTCATTCTTAAATTAGAACATTATGGTTTGTCAGAAAATGCCTTGAATCTCATGTCTTCATATCTTACCAACAGAACACAAACAGTTATTGTAAATAAAACCCAGTCTAAAGGGACTTTAGTAAAATTAGGAGTGCCACAGGGTTCTATTTTGGGCCCATTCCTGTTTTAGGTTTATATAAATGATTTACCTTGTGTAGTACAAAACCTTTGTGATATCCTGATATCGTTCTGTTTGCCGATGATACATCTTTAATTTTCAAAGTTGACCGGCAATCTACCGATTTTACTGTAATCAATAACACACTAGCTGCTGTACTGAACTGGTTTACTATGAACAATTTGCTACTTAATGCTAAGAAAACCAAATGTATTATATTTGTTTTGCCAAACGTTGCACCGGTGGACACTAAGATTCTCCTGAATGGTGAATGTTTAGAGATAGTAGATAAAGCAGTGTTCCTTGGTTCGACGTTGGATAAAAATCTACAATGGAGTCCTCATATAAGAAAACTCGCTCTTCGATTAAGCTCGGCCGCTCATGCCGTTAGGAGAATTAGACAATTAACGAATATTGACACAGCTCGTTTAGTTTATCACAGTTATTTTCATAGTGTAATGTCATATGGTATTCTGGTTTGGGGCAAAGCACCTGACATACAGACTATATTTTTTTTACAAAAAAGAGCCATCCGCTTTCTGTATAACTTAAAGGCAGGTGCATCACAGGTGCAGCGCTGGCCCTGTCGGCATTTAACGCTGAGTTGCGACCATTTCGTGGCAATTAATGTTTCGGGTTGTATATGTTATTGTATATCTTATCTTTTGTAATTGTCATGAATAAACCTTTAATTCATTCATTCATTCATTCATCCATTCATTCATCAGTTAGAGAACTATTTAAAGAAATTAATATTTTAACTGTTGCTTCCCAATATATCTATGACAATATTATTTTTGTTGTAAAGACTATACATACATTCAAAAAAAATTCTGACATCCACAGCTATAACACTAGACTAGTATTTTGGGCGGGTGCGCGGGGCCCGTGGGCCCCGCGGTGGTGGAGTGTTGGCTTTTTGTGTTAATGTTGTTGTTGTTGTGTTTGTTTATGTGTTTGTCTTTGTGTTTGTGTTTTTTCTTTTTGTGTATTGAGTTTTGAGTTGTTGGTATGTGTTGTGGGTTTTGTGTTATTGTTTGTGTTGTGTGTTTGTCTTGTATGTGTTTGTCTTTTGTATTGACTTTTATCTTTGGCCCGCCGTTTCGCTTATTAAGACAGTCGGGCAAAGGTGCTTGACTGTGACTGCCCTAAGTCGGGAAGTTGGGCTTAAACACGAGCCAATAGTAAAAGTGTCCGGCCGCTCACCTTCGGGCCTGTGGCCCTTAGGTTCGCTGGACACTTTTACTATTGGTTCGTGTTTAAGCGCCAACTTCCCCCGGTCGTGTGACGCTCCGGGCCTTCGGCCCTACGCGGAGCTCGGCCTCCGGCCTTCGCTCGCCTTGATGCTCCGCCGTCGAGCCTTCGGCTCTCCGGCTACGCTTATAAAGACAGTTGGACTTTTGGGTTAAGTTCATGCGTCCTGCACGCAGCTCGGCCTACGGCCTCGCCTTAAATTTCTTGGGTATGAACGCTTGACCACTCTAGGTGAAGGCTTCGGGCCTTCGGCCCTCCGCCGGGGTCAGCCTGCGGCCTCCCGGCCTAAAGCTCGCCCTTCGGGCTCGCCTAAATTACTCAAAACATGGTTTTACTCGTGAACGCCGCCATTTTGAATTTTTCCAAAAACTTTTTTCACTATACTAAACTTGGGCCCTCTAGGTCTCCTCATGCTAAATCTCAGCCTGCTCGGACCAATTTGAAAAAAAAAAAAAAAGTCGGCCATTTTGAAAATTTTTTTTTACTAATAGTTTTTTTTTCAAGCCCTCTATGACATTTGGTCGAGCACCCCCCAACCATCTACCCCCGTTAAAAGTTGCCATACAAACTTTGGGTGACGATTTTGGCCGCCATCTTGGATTTTTCTATATTTTTTTTGCCCATACAAATCATAGGTCTGAGGTATTCCGCCATGCGAAATCTCAGTGCGCTGGGATCAATTTGAAAAATCGATCGAAAAAAAAAGTCGAAAAATTAAAAAAAAAGTGGAGGCACTAAAAACTGCCAGAGGCCCTCTATGACATTTGGTCGAGCACCCCCCACCTAAGTCTTACCGTTTGGCCAGGCCGTTCAACATTTTTTCTGACCGGAATCGGTAGACCAAAAGTCAGATTTTTCTGGAGGTCACGAGTGGTACTGCAGCTTTATATAATAGTAAAATAAAAACAAGCTTGCTATCAGAAGTAGTCGTATCCGCAAAGCATATAAGTAATTTTTTGGTCAAGGTATTCACATTTATAACAAGTTACCCGTCGATGCTTTAAATTTATCATTTCTCGCTCTTAAGAAATATTTGAAAAAAAGTTTAATTTCAAAGGGTTATTACAGGGTCGAGGACTATATGACGGACAAAGATGCATGGCCCAAACCAGAAACTACTACAAAATCATCTAACATTTAGAGGAAACAGTTCAGATAGGAAAGCATATCAAACGTTTTGTGAAGTAATCAGATTTGGATTTTATTATTATTATTTTATTTTAATTAAGCAATACGTACATTGTATGTCTCTCTAGCTGTTTTGATATGTCTTCTTTTAGAATTACGCATTATTGTGTATCTTTAAGATATAATATTACTGTATTACTGTTTTGAAAAAATAAGTCCCGCCGAGTTTCTTGCCGGTCATAAATAATACTTCTCGGGTCAGAGGTGTAGGGTTAGAACCGGTGGTAGTTTTTCTTTTTCTCTCTGACGTTCATAAGTGCATTGTAATGTGCCTAAATTGAAGAATAAATATCTTTTATCTTTATCAGAACTTCGAAGGGCAGAGGCCACCATTCATACAAGGGCTATATATGCCTGTTCATTTGCATGTCAACTCGAGCGATCCATTTGGAAGTGGTGAGCGACATGACTGCTCAAGGATTTTTAGCAGCTTTCAGGCGGTTCGTGGCTAGGCGTGGCCATTGTTCAGATTTATGGAGCGATAACGGCACCAATTTTGTGGGCGCCGCCCGCGAACTGAAGCAGTTGTATGCTGATGAAAAGTCCAGCATAGCAACTGAAATAGCTGACCAGCTAGCAACTAACGGTACAACGTGGCATTTCATCCCTCCTCATGCGCCTAACTTCGGAGGATTGTGGGAGGCGGGTGTGAAGTCCACCAAACATCACCTCAGAAGAATCATAGGAAACACAACTCTCACCTTCGAGGAAATGTCAACAGTTCTGGCCCAAATAGAAGCATGCCTTAATTCGAGACCAATATGCAAGGGCATAGACAATAGTGACGCTCCTGAGCCATTAACCCCAGGCCATTTTCTAGTTACAGAACCTCTTGTACTGGTACCTGATTTTAACTATGAGACCTCAAATGTTAATAGTCTCAGAAGATGACAGCTGACTCAGAAACTAGTACAAGATTTTTGGCGTCGTTGGTCGAATGAGTATCTGATGCAGTTCTACCATCGGTATAAGTGGGCTCATCAGACTCCTGAGCCAGGTGTTGGTGATGTGTTTTTGGTCAAAGAGGATGGACTTCCTCCATCCAGATGGTTATATGGTATCGTAGTTGATAAGCATCCAGGTGCGGATAATATCACACGAGTAGTCAGTCTCAAATGTAAAGATAATATTATAAAAAGGGCTGTTAATAAACTGTGTTTCCTTCCCGTAACTTAATTTAATTCTTTTGCATGTTTTTTCAGTAAAATTCAACGAATATTTTAATTGTATATTCAACTAATGCCTTTGTTTACATATTGTCCCATGGTGGGCGGAGTTAAGAACTGTATTTTTGTTCTTGGTGGGCGGAATGTCAAAGCTTCATGTTCTTATTATAAAATTACTTAACAAAAATTGTCAATAGATGGCGCTTTGCTTTAGAATCTTATTCCTACATCGCGCTATTAAAAGTTACGCAGTAAATATATATAAGGGTCGGAAAACAATTTGTATTAAATCAAAAAATCAAGTGAGTGTTATAATATACAGTGTGAAGTAATAAAGTGGTAGTAGTAAAAGTCAATGTGTTATTTTTGGACCCCGAACACTTACAGTCTCGAATAAAAATACCTAGTTCTTTTTTGTGACTCTTCAAGTTCCTAAGCCAGAGGCGATACACGAGTAGGAGGCACTGGAACAACATCCGGGGTGATTTAGTATTGAACACACGGCAGCGGACAACCTGCAACCGAACCAAACATTGACACAGCCGTGACTCGAGGTTATGCGTAAATATGTGTTATTTTACAACACACGCAGTGCAGTCTACTGCACAACAACATCTATGTTAAAGATGTGTGTTACATAAAACTTATAAAGTTTAAGTTAAAATCTACTTTGCGCATTTAAAAGATTAAATGTGACGATTTCAAGTCAAAGGTACATCGTTTCGTGTAATGGTACCATAGCTGACTAGTGTAGAACGCCTGGCAGTTCGCCCCGAAAAAAGTTATTTTGGCTTGGTCAGAACAGTGAAGTGATTTTACACCGTTTTAAATTAATTGCTACTGTTAAATCAAAATGGCCGCCACAGAAAAACCGGCTTAAATTAACTACTGTCAATTCATTCCCAAATGTGAATAAAATTCGTTCCGCTAGCGTTTTAAAAGTCCTCAGTCAGTGTGAATTTTATGAACACTAAACCTTAAAGGTTCGTTAATTTTAATAGCGAAGCGCCGCGGGCGAGGCAACTTAGTACGTGGTTCGCTAGGTTGTAATGTAACTTTGTTTAATCCAGGGATCTTAACCGGTATTTTCAAAAAAACCCCGAAATAATGTGATATATTTAATTATTTTCAGGGCTTCAATATTGTATTTAGGTATTGTCTTGGTGTTATTAGATTGCTTCGTTAACCATGAAATAGGAAACATAATAACGAAAAGAGAACGAAATTAACCGGTATTTTAGTATGGAGCAAATACCGGTTTCCTATCCCTGATTTAGTCTGCGGTATGCTAACAAAATAGTATCGATATTGAGAGCTACAAGTATAGGTACCCTCCTACCTACTTATTCGTACCTATACTAGGTATGTCTCGTTAAGATTTAGAGCTGAATTCAGAGTTGGACGTATCAAACGTGACGTTTGGTTTACTTCGGTCATTTTTTTTCTTAACACTGATTTAAACTTTCACGGTTTTTACACATATCTATTTGTAAGAGTTTTTGAAAGCACGTCATTTCATTGAGATTTTGTAGAAATTACAGGTACAATAAACACCTGCTTACACGGATTACAAACTTAGTTCAGAAATTATTCTGTATTTTTTTTTCAAAAACTATTCAACCTATCAAGTTCAAAATAATTTTCCTAGAAAGTTTTTATAAAGTTCTACTTTTGAGATTTTTTTCATATTTTTAAAACTTATGGTTCAAAAGTTAGAGGGGGAGGGGGACACATTTTTTTTTACTTCTGGAGCGATTATTTCCGAAAATATTTATATTATCAAAAAATTATTTTAGTAAACTCCTATTTATTTTTAAATACCTATCCAACAATATATCACACGTTAGGGTTGAAATGAAAAAAAATCACTCCCCACTTTACATATAGGGAAGGTACCCTAATAAAACATTTTTTTCCACTTTTTATTTTACCACTTTGGGCGTAATTGATATACATATTAGTACCAAATTTCAGCTTTCTAGTGCTAACGGTCACTGAGATTATCCGCGGACGGACGGACGGACGGACGGACAGACATGGCGAAACTATAAGGGTTCCTAGTTGACTACGGAACCCTAAAAACGGGACTTAACCGCGTAACTATTTTTTTTAAATTACCTTCGTCGTTTCGAGGACTGCATTGGTCAGTCTTTCTTCGGGACCACGGGTATAATGTTGTCCTCGAAACGTCGAAGGTAATTTAAAAAATATATACGCGGTTAAGTCTCGTTTTTACAAATATATATATTCTTTTTCTTGTTATCAATTGGTTATCTAGTTGATATAGACTTCCGTTTTAAACTCAAGATAGCGAAATCATCTTGCGGATAGTTTTTTGTGTGTAATATTCTAAGCTTATTGTGCAATGATCTAACGAAACAAAGTGCAGTTGATGTAGAACCACTCTTTAGCTGAACAACCGCTCCAGGTCACACCCGCCTTGTAGGTGTTTCTCACCGGTATGCAATAAACAACGAGATACACAATCAGTCCAAAAAAATGACCCTAACAATAGTGCTGTAAGAACGACTCGTACAGCAGTTTCTCCGACAGTCTTATTACGGTATAACACTGGCCGGTTACAAATTTTCACGAGCCATATTTTCGGTTAATCTTGTTTGATTATGTACCTCTACAATAAGTTATCCTAATTCAAAATAGTGTTTGTATGAGCAGCTCTACATTTAAACGTACCGTTATTTGTCACGCTACCCTGATACTGACAAAATTCTCCTATGTAATGGAAAGAGGCCGTTTAACACTTTGACTACCGAGAACCCGCCTGGTAGGCACTCGTAATGTTTGCTCAGATGCCGGGCATGCGCCCTAAGTTTATTTTACCCAGTTACTAAAACTCCTAGATTTCAAAATGACTCCGTGTCAAAATACCTGAATCTCGGAATGCCTAATTTTTTTTTTCAAAACACCACATTTTTATTACGAAGGAATTTCAAAATAATCAAATCCCAAAATACCTAAAATTTTAAGAGTTTTGTTAACGCTCAGTTACCTAACTTGTAAGGTATATTTTGGTTTATTCTTTATTTATTTTGTATTTTGGTCGTATCAGACATTCGGTATTTGATGGAAATCATAGGGAATGTACTTTGCAAAATTTAGGTATTTTGGGAAATGGTGGTTTTAAGTCAATGTCATTATATTTTTTGATCATTTTATGAGTGAGGCAATTTGTTGTTAAGGTTTTACAGTAACATGGCAATTTGAAATTTCGGTAAATTAGAGAATAAGGCATTATGCAATTTAGGTTGTATGAAACCAAAGCCGGGCACGCGGTGTGCGGTATTGCGTTGCACGTCGTAGCCCGCCTGGCGGGTTCTGTCGGTTTCTGGGGTATTGTTCAAAATTTTGCTCGGTTGCGAAAGTGTTAATTCTAAAAATTGATTAGGTCATTTCTTTCTTGTTAGCAATTTCATATAATAATATAGCAATTTCATAAATAATAAGTAGGTCAAAACGAGACGGCTTAACGTCAACCCAATACGCCAAAGGTGTTAGTGACTTTGGTTGTTATGTCATTGTCATGATCACAATATGTTTTTTTCTGAGTAGAGTGGACGAGTGTTCACTATAATGCTTGAATTGAAACTTTGTAGACCGACTACTACTAGCGCAAACTTTTCGATGGAGCTTTTAATTTATGGTCGCAAATTTTAGCATCATCGCGAATGCTGAAATGGATTTTCATACAATATTATACGAGAACGGTGCTCCTCCCCGACCGCCGGTACGATCCAGCGGGAGATCGAAATTACTAAATTGCATGGAGGGAACAGGTTGTATTGTAAGACATTCTTCGAAGTTAATTCTTACCGGCTTGCTTATTTTAAGCACTCGTAGAAAAAGTATTGTATACAACAGTGACATAATTGAGCATTTCAATCTCGTACCTTACTTAAACACGGTACTCGACTGAAAAGCTCTTTATTATGTCACGATTGTATAAAATACTATAGAAGTAATTTTAATGGCAAAATAAAATCACATTGATAACAAATTCATTGTCTACCATTTCCGTTCTACATGGTGAACATTTACTTTGAAACTTTTTTGTCTACCTGTTATTTCAGTTTCAAAGTAGTGTTTATTATGCTTCGTATAAAAATACTGAAAGTTACGTAATAAAAATGTCGTTTCGATTTTACGATACCGCGATACTGCCACCGATATATTCACATCAGGGGCCGTATTCTAACTTTAAAAAATGTTTAGACACAATCCAACTTCAATACAACTCCAATGAATTTACTACGCAATACAGCTAGCGTCTAAACGTGTCTGAGTCAGAGATGTAAGTATTTGCTTGAGAATTATTCCGATGCAACTCCAATACGACTTCAATATTGGTTGATTATTTGTTGTGTGTTGGAGTTATGTTTGAGATAGATTGTGTTTTAATGTGTTGATTTTGTATTTTCAAATTAGAATACGGCATCTAGACTGGTATTTAAATTCAAATATTTTGACTTGATTTGTCATTGATGATTGAGTTATGATTCGCACACACACCGTGCACTAATTTATTGAACAAATGTGTCGTTTTGGAATAATGACATTGACGATAAAGTTCTAAGACGAGATATAATAACATATTATATTGATACTAATGCAAATACTAAATATAATGGTGTAATTGTTTTAATTTCTCTGCTTAGTGAATTCATTCATAGTAGATAATTATCTTGTTTGGGTTAGAAACTACCTGTCTGCTAAATTCCATTAAAATAAACAACAATCATCCAAACATTTCAATATACAAACATTGGCATTTATAGTATTAACTAGCTGTGCCCGCGGCTCCGCCCGCGTGGAATTCGGTCTGTGTAAGTGGCTAATTTGCCCCTAATTTCTCTCCCGCTACCCTGGAGGCGGAACTTGAAGTAAAGTTGACAAATGGATACGCTAGAGGACAGTAGTCCTGATAAAATATTTTACAATTACCACTAAATGAAACTACACTCAAAAATCAATACTTTTTTTGGCATGATTTAAACGACATAGAGTAGTAGGTGTATATCGGATACAGTACCACTTTTCCAAATCGATCCTCCCGTCAAATCAGTCTAAGCATGAAAGGTAAGAACAGGTGCGGTTGAAATTTGGGGGGGGGTCACAAATGCAGAAATGATTTTTTGAGGGGGTCAGTAACGTTTTTTTCTATTTGAGGTGTACTTGGGGGGGGGGGTGACCCATGCAAATTTAACTCAATCTGTAGTGAGTGTAGTGGCTGCCCCCCCCCCCCCCCCCCCCTTTTAAGCGTTTAATTTTTATAGGCTACGTATAACCTGGCTGGGGATTTTCTTGAATTGGAATTAGTAATCTTTAAGGGGTGATTTCTGGGATAACAATGCAAAAAAAACCGGCCAAGAGCATGTCGGGCGATGCTCAGTGTAGAGTTTCGTAGTTGCCGCCCTGTTTGGACCCACGGTTCCAAAGTTAGATGGAAGAGACGCCCTTTTTTGAACTTTCAAATCTAATATTTACGAAACTATCAGTTTCATCCAAAAAATGTATTAAAAGACCTCTATTCTTTTTGAAAGACCTATTCAATAATACCCAACACGATAGAGTTGGAGCGAAAAAAATTCACCCCCCATTTTATGTGTACCCTAATAGAAGCATACACTGCTTTATCTACACACATATTAAAAAAATCCTAAGTGACGTGTTCGGAAACCATTAGAATGACCGCCATGACCAACCTTATTGTGCCGGCGGTCGGGGAGGAGGGCGAATTTTCATTACGTTACCGTAGGTAATGAATTTTCATACGTTTTTAACACACTGTCACAGATAATACACTGATGTTACGTTACTGATTGCATTAATGGTGGTAATTACATACGGTTTCTGAACGCGGAATAGAGGATTTATGATATTGGTGTAGATCAAGATATTTATTCTTCAATTTAAGCAAATTACAATGCGCTAATGAACATCAGAGAAAAAAAAATACCTGAGTGCGTTTCGGTTGGAACGAAGTTATGTTATTTAATTTTTGACTTTTTCCTAATTTTTGTAGTTTTTTTTTTTTTTTTAATGAAATTTTTGATATTTTTGATATTTTTGATATTTTTGAAATTTTTGAAATTTTTGAAATTTTTGAAATTTTTGAAATTTTTGAAATTTTTGAAATTTTTGAAATTTTTGAAATTTTTGAAATTTTTGAAATTTTTGAAATTTTTTGAATGTTTTGAAATTTTGACATTTTTGACATTTTCGACATTTTTTACTTTCAGGTTCTCGACTTTTTTCACTTTGTCACTTCTCACTGTCACTATACACTCATTCTCACATCTCTATACAAAATTTCATTAAAATCCGTTCAGCTGTTTTCACGTGATGCGCGGTCAAATAAACAGACAAACTCGTCCTTTGTCCTTTCTCGAGACCCATACTATCTCTATACCAATTTTCATCAAAATCAGTTCAGCGGTAAAAAATTCCTCATACCAACTTCCAACCCCCTTTTCACCCCACAAGGGTTTGAAAACTATCCTATGACGTTTCTCGAGAGTCAAATTATCTCCATACTCATTTCTATCTAAATCGTATCAGCGGTTAAAAATTCTCCATACAAACTTTCAACCCCATTTTCACCCCCACCAGGGTTGATTTTCGGGATTAAAACTATATATTATCCTTTCCCAGGACTCAAACTATCTCTATACAAAATTTCATCAAAATCCGTTCAGCCGTTTTCACGTGATGCGCGGTCAAATAAACAGACAAACAGATAAACAGATAAACAGACAAACAGATAAACAGACAAAAATTCTAAAAATTGTTTGAACGTGTTCTGTTATCGATTCTAAGTATCCCCAGCCAACTTTTTTTCGATTATCTTCCATGTACAGACTTTCGACCCTCTTCAGCTTTATTATATGTATAGATAAACAAAAGCAGTATCCAATCCATTATAAAATGTCCCATTTATACAGGATGATTCATGAGACGTGAGCAGGAACAACCCTACTGTTTGGACCGCAACCTTCTTTGTAAAAAGAACATGTGTTTTTATAAATCAAATATTGCTGAAGTTGTCATTGTCACTCATTCATGTCAACTGAAAATAAAAGGTCTCGCTCTTCCATGGAAATTAATTATTTATCATTAAATATATATATAAACCTCAGACAAGACGTTTAATCGAGAATTATTCATGGTCCTCCGATGAACCGGATATATGTAAAGTATTTACACAATTATTAATTCACGGAAAAAACTGTAAGTAAATTCAATATTTTCAATAGTGCTGTTTGCGGAAAGAACCATTTATCAAACTGTTAATCGTGTAATGTGGACCTAAAAGTGTTAAATTAAAGCTACAACCTACGAACACAACAAATTTATTTTCATCGAATTAAAGGGGAAATTCGAGCAACTTCGTACCCCTACAAAAAGATTAAGAGGAACTCAGGTCATTTTGATTCCTCCTTGGAAATGATGTTAGGAAAGTGTTACTGATTTATTTCCTCCCATGAAAATACGACAAATTTAAATTACGCACGTCATTTTTCAACTGTTTTTTCGACTTGTCAAGTTTCATCTGTCTCTGGATTTCAACGTTTTTTCGAGTTCTTCAATTTGTAATTTCAAGTCATTATTGTCAATATGGAGGCGGAAATATCATTGCTTGTTGACGTTTCTGTACGCATCGCGAAAGGACATACTAACTTTCGAAAGTCGCCCAAGGAGCGTGTGACAGTATCATATGTAGAGTCGCGATTGGAAAATTTGGAATCGCTATGGGAGAAGTTTTCTGCGGGTCATGACATGTTAGTTAAAAATTACGCAGCACCAGAAGTAGAAAAGTCTGTGTATGGAACAGAAACAGTGTACGACGTAACGGAGGATAACTATTTGGATTATAAGTGCGCACTGAAAGATGCACTCAGACAATTGCAACCAAATCCAAGTAATGTCACTGATACTTCACTACCGACGTCGAAAGCTTCAACTTCAAAGACAAGTCATGTCCGGCTACCAAAGATTACCATTCCAACATTTTCTGGACTTTATACAGAATGGATGAGTTTTAGAGATCTGTTTGTATCACTCATCCACGACAATAATGAAATTGATAATGTACAGAAATTACATTATTTGAAAGGACATCTCACGGGTGAAGCGGAACAATTATTACGACATATCCCTATAACAAATGATAGTTACGAGCAATGTTGGACTCTTTTGAAAAGCCGATACAACAACAAGCAGTATTTGGTTAATAGCATTTTGCAACGCTTTTTTGCTCAAAAGGGTATTTCAACCGAGTCCTCCAATGCAATCAAGCAGTTACTAGATGTCACAACAGAAACTTTAAATGCATTAAAAGGGTTAGGTATAGACACTGGTACGTGGGATGTCATGATAATTTATATAGTTAGCCAGAAATTAGATTTCGAAAGTAGGAAGCAATGGGAGTCTAAGGTCAGCGAATTGGTATCTAGTTCAGATAATTTGCCAACAATTAAACAATTTCAAGAGTTTTTGGAAACAAAATACCATTCGTTGGAGTTCTTAGATTCAAAATCAAACACCTTTGTTCAAAAACAGCGCAGTTTTAATTTTTATAGTAATCATACAAATAAACCCAATCCAATTAACATGTTACATGTAACTAAGGCAGAGTGTACTTTGTGTAAGCAAGATCACCATATTAGGAGTTGTAAGGAATTTATTAACAGTGATCTTGACAGCAAGCGTAACTTTGTCCAAACTCAAAGGTTATGTTTTAATTGTCTGGGAAACAATCATACGGTTAAATACTGCAAAAGCACTACGTCTTGCCAGATATGCAACAAGAGGCACCATTCATTACTACATTTAAAAGGCGAATCGCACACATTTGATGCGAATCATTCAGTTGACAATCAAATAGCACATGTTGTGAGTCAAATCAAATCACCCATACAGACGTCACCAATGGAGGAGTGTTCATCAACGTCTGCACACATCACCAGCCATTTTGTTAAAGGTGTAACGCATCGGAAGTTATTAGCAACAGCTTTAGTAAAGGCCGAATCACAAAATGGCGGGGAACATCAGCTCTTACGAGCTTTTATAGATCCAGGGTCTGAAGAATGTTTCATAACAAAAGCAGCAGTACAATTGCTTGGATTACAAATCACACCAACTAGGGCAGATACATCAGGGTTGGGAGGTGAACAGGGCCCTTCATCAAGGTCCAAGGTAGAGATAAAAATCAGTTCACGTCTCAATTCAGAATGCGTGTTTCATGTTTCAGCGTACGTACTCGACAAGGTCACGAAGTACCTACCATCAACTGCTGTTTCCATCACCTCCTGGCCGGAGTTACAACTTGTAGCTTTAGCTGACCCGGAATATCACACTCCGAATAAGATAGATATCTTATTAGGGACGGAGATGAATGCAAGGATTATGGATCAAGGCTTAATCAAATCTCCCTCTGGGTCCTTAATTGCACAAAATACAGCCCTGGGATGGATATTAAGTGGAGTAAACGAGTCTAATCAAAACACACACACGTCACACAAACATAAAAATAAAGTTACATCCATGCACATACAAGTGGAGCCTGTAGAAGAATTGCTCAAGTCCTTCTGGGAGATAGAAGCAGAGCCATCCAACAAACAGAAGATTCTGTCGGTCGAAGAGCAGCGGTGTGAAAACATCTTCCAATCAACTACCACACGAGATGAAGAAGGTCGATATGTTGTCAAACTCCCATTTCGTGACAGCAAACCCGCTTGTGCCGATGGTGGATCACGCGACATTGCATTAAAGAGATTTCACTATCTAGAGAAGAAGATGCAGAAGGACGAGCGCCTGAAACAAGAATACAAGAAAGTATTTGATGAATACTTGGAACTAAATCACATGAAAGAAATTCATGACAATAAAGCAAAGGGTTTATACATACCATATCACGCTGTCATACGCGAAGACAGACAGACGACGAAATTTCGTGTTGTCTTTGATGCATCGTGCAAGGGTGCGAACGGTGTATCTTTAAACGATGATCTGATGGTGGGCCCTAAATTGCAACCAGAGTTGCGTCACATAATAATGCGTTGGCGTATGTATCCAATCTGCTTTATTGCTGATATAGTAAAAATGTACCGTCAAATAAAGGTTAACGATGAAGACTCAGAGTACCAGCGCATTCTATGGCGCGAGACACCAGAAGATGACATCAAAGAATATAAGATGCTTCGTGTTACATTCGGGACTTCTTCAGCGCCTTATCTCGCTGTAAAAAGCTTGATTCAAGTAGCAGAGGATGAAGGAAAATACTTCCCTTTAGCAGCTGAAAGAGTAAAGCATGAATTCTATATGGATGATTTGATGTCTGGTTGCGAAGGTGAAGAAGAAGCAATTGAAATATACAAGCAAATGAATGAATTGCTAAATAAGGGAGGTTTCGAATTACAGAAATGGGCAAGCAACAGTGAAGCAATGTTAAAACAAATACAGCAAGAGAATTTAGGAAAGCAAGATGATAAAAAGATAGAAGTCAAACTAGACGCTACTAACAAAATACTGGGACTTACTTGGAGTCGTAGTTCTGATGAGTTTGTGTACGCAGTTCAGTTACCTGCGATATCTGTACCTGTAACTAAGAGGAAGGTAATATCGGACATTTCGAAGTTGTATGATCCACAAGGTTGGATAGCACCGAGTATTATCAAAGCAAAGATCTTTATACAGCGGTTATGGCTTGCGGGTACTGGATGGGATGAGGAATTATCACAACCGTTGTTACAAGAATGGATGAAGTATCGAGAAAGTCTTTCTGATCTGACACAGTTTCGGTTGAACCGCTGGATACACTACAGGAAGGATGCGAAGTTAGTGGAACTTCATGGCTTCTGTGATGCATCAATATCAGCATACGCAGCAGTTATATACTTACGGGTGATAGACACAACTGGAGCTGTTCATGTTAATTTGCTCACAGCAAAAACAAGAGTTGCCCCTATCAAACAACTCAGTCTCCCAAGATTGGAGTTATCTGGTGCTGTATTACTGAATAAACTTTTAATTGAAGTTTCAGCTGTTTTAAACATACCGAAATCTAATATTCACGCATGGACGGACTCTGAAATAGTGCTTGCATGGTTAAGCAGTCACCCTAGTCGTTGGAAAACATTCATTGGAAATAGATGTTCAGAGATCCTGACAGTGACTGATCGTAACCAATGGTCGCATGTGAAATCTGAATATAATCCAGCTGACTGTGCATCACGGGGAATTCAAGCATCTGAACTAATTGGATTTGATCTCTGGTTACATGGACCTTCATGGTTGAGTGAAGAAGTTTTTCAGTATTCAAACCCAAAGGAGTTAAAAACAAATTTAGAAGAGAGAAAAATAAAAACTCACCTTGCTACTACTGTTGAGGATACCGGTAACTTCGAAGATATATTGGAAAGGTTCTCATCACTGACGAAGCTACTGAGAGTCGTAGCATATTGCCGCAGGTTCCTAAGAAAAGAGAAACCGAAACATACGCACCTCTTGAAAAGGGAAATTGATGATGCGTTGGTTATAATAATACAAAGGTGTCAAACTCGAGCATTTTTCCAAGAGCTTCAAGATATTAAACAAGGAAAGGCAATACACAAAAAAAGTGTACTTATTTCACTGCATCCGCAACTCGACGATTTAGAATTACTCCGGGTTGGTGGTCGGCTACATTTTGCTGAATTTACTGAAGCCCAAAAGCACCCCATAATATTACCGAAAGATTCCCTGTTGACGACTCTTGTTATAAGAAATGCACACAAGGTAACACTGCATGGAGCGCCACAGCTAATGATGAACTTCATTCGGGAGAAATATTATATCATAGGACTTAAATCACTTGTCAAATTATACTGTCGTAAATGTGTCACCTGCATTAGATATGCAGCAACAAACAAACCACAACTGATGGGACAATTACCTTCACCTAGAGTGACCATGAGTCGAGCGTTTCTTCGGTCAGGTGTTGATTACGCAGGACCAATAAACATCAGGGTATCAAAGGGCCGTGGGAATAAGTCGTATAAAGGTTACATTTGTTTATTCGTATGTATGGCCACTCGTGCTATACATTTGGAAGCAGTGAGTGATTTGACATCACAGGCATTTCTGGCTGCATTTAAACGTTTCGTGTCACGACGAGGCCATTGCACTGACATATATAGTGACAATGGTACTAATTTTGTGGGGGCAGCACGAGAGTTAAAGGAGTTATTCGATGAAGAAAAATCACGATTTCTACCAGAAATTGCAGATTGGTTGGCTACAAATGGGACACAGTGGCACTTCATTCCTCCACAAGCGCCTAATTTCGGCGGTCTCTGGGAGGCAGGTGTACGATCCTGCAAGTACCATCTGAGGCGAATTATTGGCAACTCTACACTTACGTTTGAAGAGATAGCAACGGTTCTGGCTCAGACGGAAGCCTGTCTCAACTCTAGACCGATGTCATACATACAAGATCAAGGTGATCCTATGCCCTTAACACCCGGACACTTTCTTGTAGGTGAACCCTTACTAAATATTCCAGATCATAACTACGAACATTCGTCAGTAAGTTCGTTAAGGCGATGGCAACTTTTACAACGAATGTTACAAGATTTCTGGCGACGTTGGTCGCAGGAATATCTTACACTTTTTATGCACAGATATAAGTGGTCACAGGTTGTGCCTGAACCCAAGATTGGAGATGTAGTACTTGTCAAGGAGCTTGACTTACCGCCAGCACGGTGGTTGTTAGGCCAGATTGTAGAAAAACATCCTGGAGTGGACCACGTTACGCGAGTTGTTACGTTACGTTATAAAAATTCTTTTATTAAACGACCAGTGTCTAAAATTTGTGTATTACCATTAGCAGAGTAATTGTATTGTTTAAGGTTTTATAATTTATTTCATGGGTTTAAACCCAGCACATGACGGTGTTATTTAATTTTTGCTTTATCCATGTAGTAAATGGGTTATTTAATGAACGATCAAATTTAATGATTTGTGATTGTTATGTATTCAATATTCATGTCGAAGGAAGTATTTTTTGTTTTGTGATCATCAAATAAGAACAGTCGTTCTTGGCGGGCGGCATGTTTGGACCGCAACCTTCTTTGTAAAAAGAACATGTGTTTTTATAAATCAAATATTGCTGAAGTTGTCATTGTCACTCATTCATGTCAACTGAAAATAAAAGGTCTCGCTCTTCCATGGAAATTAATTATTTATCATTAAATATATATATAAACCTCAGACAAGACGTTTAATCGAGAATTATTCACTACACACTTAGTTAACGATCAAATAAACAGACAAACAGATAAACAGATAAACAGACAAACAGATAAACAGACAAAAATTCTAAAAATTGTTTGAACGTGTTCTGTTATCGATTCTAAGTATCCCCAGCCAACTTTTTTTCGATTATCTTCCATGTACAGACTTTCGACCCTCTTCAGCTTTATTATATGTATAGATAAACAAAAGCAGTATCCAATCCATTATAAAATGTCCCATTTATACAGGATGATTCATGAGACGTGAGCAGGAACAACCCTACACACTTAGTTAACGATAATGAATCGGCCGCCATCATGTTTAAGTGAAACAATAACGCCTTTCAATTTTTTTTTACCTTTTTGTTTCGTAGAAATTTTATTCTCTGTAATCATGGTCACCCCACATAAACAAATCAATAAAGATAAAACCTCTTTGACAACCATGACAGCACTTTGATTATGAAAAATAAAAATAAAAAATTAAGTGAGATACGATGTTTCAAAAGTAACCAGACATCAATTTGACACATATCACAGAAAAACTAGAGAATATCAGTACTCGACGGAGTATTCTAATTGTAGAGTGACCATGCGTGTCGTAAATAATTTCAAACGTTTTATTTTTACTTTAAAAAAAATTTTTGCGCTTATCGCACTAATACTGATATCAAACAATAGCTTATTTTTAACTGAATCCGTAGTGTTAAGCCTGCTCACGTCTCATGAATCATCCTGTATATGCGCTTCAGTTAATCCATTCAAACGACGTGTTTTTTTCAGCACCATTTTTTTACATTGCAACTTTTCAAATGTTCCACAATTTCCACATACGTCGGAACTTTTCCGGTGGCATTTTTAATCTGGCCACCACCCTGTCAAGGGCGTCGTAAAAATAAAAATGGACTCGCCACCCTCTGAGATCCCGATGAAATTTTAATTTGATTAGAAAAAGTGTTGAAGTGAAAAATATGGAACAACGTTGAAAGTGTCAGGTTTAGCGTTGAAAATTCTTTAACATCGCTCCTTCAATTACGAAGGTATTGTTAGCTGTAAGTATTTGGATTTTATATTATTTTGATTAATTAAATAAATGTAATAATACCTACTTAAGAAGGTGGCCTATGCGACGAATATAATTTGTTATTAGTGAACCAAAATTCTTCCATCTTTTAATATTTCAATCTTAAATATAAAGCACAAGAATTTAATAATATGCTGCATTTAGACTACCTATTTCTATTTTTAGATATGTTAATGAACGGACTAAATTAATTTATATATTTGTACCTACATATTGATCTTTTGGACATGAAATCATTATTCATATCAATAAACATAATCATTTGTGACATCTTATTCTAGTATATTTTATTTGATTTTTAATTATTTATTAATATTATTATCATTATTTAAATTAATTAAAATTTTCTATAAATTTTGATTTCATGACGCCTATTATTTATTAAATGATCAAAATTATTTTGTATGCACTAACATGTAGCTTACAGACACTAATGTTTATGGAATCGCAATGCTCTGAAATAAAGATAATTTACTTAATTTATTTATTAAAAAAAAATGATAGAAAATTATTACTGACGTACACAAATTTAATTAAATATTTTTCACGCATGTCCTCAATTATTATTATGATGTATGCTACTCAAATTCATGTTTTCAGCAGGTGCTTGCGTAGCATCCGCTTCGCTGTACCCGTGCTCCCGAATCTATATTTCCCTCTCAGAATGAAAAATTGATATTTCTAGTACGGTACGACGTGTAACCTTTGAAACGAGCCGTCGCCTCGGAAATAACAATAACGCGACACAGTTCCGTCAAACGTGACTAGTGGTGTGCCGTTACCCGTATTTCAGCCGGGAAAATACCAATATTCCCGGCTTGAATAAAAAAAATGTCTATAGAGTAGACAATATTGTCTTCGGTTGCCGCGATAGTTATTCGTGAAATAAAACAATAAAAAACGGATTTTATCGCGTGTACTGAGCTTAAATTACATCCCGACGTTTCGAACACTTTACAGCGTTCGTGGTCAACGGGTCGAAACGTCGGGATGTAATTTAAGCTCAGTACACGCAATAAAATCCGTTTTTATTTGTTTTATTATAGAGTAGATATTAAATTAGTTTTTTGTAACAAAATTTTATTTACCTACACCAATCTTAGATCCTCTATTCTGCACCATTATTGCAACCAGGAATGTAACATCAGTGTATTATCTGTTCCAGCGTTGTAAAAATTTATTAAAATTCATAACCACATCGATTTTGGTAACGTAATGAAAATCCAGCCCTCCTCCCCGACCGCGGTTGGCCTCCTCCCCGACCGTTCGCACAATCGAGTTGGCTTGGCCATGGCGGTGCAATGGCGGTCATTCTAATGGTTTCCGAACACGTCATTTAGCATTTATAATATGTGTGTAGATAAAACAGTGTATCCAACTGTATGAAGTAAATGTAGAGAACTATTTAAATAAATTAATATTTTAACTGTTGCTTCCCAATATATCTATGACAATATTATTTTTGTTGTAAAGAATATACATACATTCAAAAAAAATTCTGACATCCACAGCTATAACACTTGAAATAAAAACAAGCTTGCTATCGGAAGTAGTCGTATCCGCAAAGCATATAAGTCATTTTTTGGTCAAGGTATTCACATTTATAACAAGTTACCCGTCGATGCTTTAAATTTATCATTTCCCGCTCTTAAGAAATATTTGAAAAAAAGTTTAATGTCAAAGGGTTATTACAGGGTCGAGGACTATATGACGGACAAACATGCATGGCCCAAACCAGAAACTACTACAAAATCATTTAACATTTAGAGGACACAGTTCAGATAGGAAAGCATATCAAACGTTTTGTGAAGCAATCAGATTTGGATTTTATTATTATTATTTTATTTTAATTAAACAATACGTACATTGTATGTCTCTCAAGCTGTTTTGATATGTCTTCTTATCGAACTACGCATTATTGTGTATCTTTAAGATATAGTATTACTGTTACAACAGAAATACCAAAGCATATAACTAAATATGTAGAAAGTAGGGTATTCTGCACTTTTTTCCAATTTTCCCAACAACACAAACGTCTCTGAGTCGTAATATTTCTTTATAGAGGCAGACCTCGACAATTCGCAGTAACGAGCGACTATTACCCGCAGTATGTAGCGGCGGGTTTATGATGATGTATTGTGAACGTATCTTTCAATGATGTTCTAAAATAAAAGGTTATAAAAGGGGGTTTTATAGGACACTATGGATAAAACAAGAAAAAGTAATTGTGGCACTTCTTTACGTGAAACTAAGAGAAGATAACTTTTGCTAAAACTCAAAAACGGCTCCATTTTGTCCAAAAAGAGACCTTTTTTGAAAATTCGGACTTATGAAAATTTATACAGGTTGAAATTAGGCTTTCTTACTTTTGCACTTTGCCGACAAATTACCAACATTGAGTCGTGTTGTCAGGTGCAAGAAATATATAAAACGTGTTTTTTAGGGTTCCGTACCTCGAAAGGAATCACTTTGTTGTCCGTCTGTCTGTCTGTCTGTCTGTCTGTCCGTCTGTCTGTCTGTCTGTCTGTCAAGACCATTTTTCTCAGGAACGCGTGGAGGTATCAAGCTGAAATTTATATCAAATACTCAAGTCTATTGTCCCTTGGAGCTGTAAAAAAATCAAACTTGAAAGCCAACGCAATCAAAAGATACAGTCGTTTATGCTGCAAATTTTAGAGTTTATCGGCACTCACAAAACCTACGGGGTACTTCCCGTGATTTCAGAAACTTGAAATTTGGCACGAAGCAACGACAATGGAAAAATTATAAAAAGTAGACATTTTTAGTAAAATCATACAAAAAAATATTTTTTTAAATTTTAAATTTACTACCTTTTTCCTCGTAAACGCGTGGAGGTATTAAATTGAAATTCATGTCAAATACTCAGGGCTATAGGACCTTTCAGGTGTAGCAAAACCAAACTTTTATGTCAACGCAATCAAAAGAAATAGCAATTTAAGTCGCATATTTTGAAACTGAGTACCCGCAAGAAACTCAAAACCTAAAGGGTACTTCCGGGAACTCAGAAACTTGAAACTTGGCACGAAGAAACTTCATATAGCACAGACAAAGGAAAAATTACGAAAAGTAGACATTTTTAGTATAATCATACAAAAATTTTTTTTTTAAATTTTAAACTTACTACCTTTTTCCTCGTTAACGCGTAGAGGTATTAAATTGAAATTAGTAATAAACATACTACAACTTTTGCTTGTTATAGGTTTGTACGGAACCCTCGGTGCGCGAGTCCGACTCGCACTTGGCCGTTTTTTTTTTATTTGCTGTAATTTCAGCGTATGGTTAGGTACAATTAAGGAAACAAATTGGCATAATTATTGAAAAAAAAAAATTATAAACATACCATATTTAAGATCAGTGTTATATCGGTCAATGTTGTAACTAGGGTATGTATAGGTATACTGGTTAGTTAATTCCTTGCCGTTTCAACCGGGCTCCTATTGCCCTCCTAAACCCTGCTATCCTCTACTTTTCAAAGCATTAGTATCAGATCATAAAACATAATTTTAAACAAAAAATAATCGACTTCACTTAGACTCCACCTTTCCAAAAGGAAATGCCCAAGCTACTGTAAAAAATATTTAAATCACTATACTAAGGTGTGCCTATAGTATTTGAAGAGTTCCCTCGATTTCTCCAGGAACCCATCAGCACATCCTGACCTGGTTACAATGGGACCAACTGTGAAGTATACACTTTCAAACAAAAAATAGTCATTTGTTATACAAGGGTGCAAAGTTGTATTTTAACCGCGAGTGTGGAATTGAAGCACGAGCTAGCGAATGCATTCTAGGGTTGAACTGCGAGTTAGCGAATGGATTCTATGGTTGAACCGCGAGCGAAGCAAGTGGTTCGAAAATAGAATCCTGAGCGAAGCGAGTAGTTCAAAAATAGAATCCTGAGCGTAGCAAGTGTTGCAACACACGAGACGTAAAAATAACTTTACAGCCATGTGTAACACAAATCTTTTCACCTCACTAAATCGAGGAAAATATAGTCTGGCCAGCCAACGAACGCAGTAGCAATGTACATCAAACAAAAATATAGCAACACTAAGCGAATCGAACAGCAGCATTGCTCCATAGAAAAGCAGCAATGTACATCAAACAAAACTTAGTATTTTTTGGACGCCTGTCACGCGCTTTTGTACGTCATTTCGAAAATTGTAATTCTGCATTGAATAATAAAATAATTGATAATTTTGATATATTTATGACTTTACAATGAAAAATAAGGTGCGAAGAAATTAAAATAACAACATATAAATGACAGAATATTATGCGGTCAAAATACAATAGTTGACATCCAGGAAGGAATGAAACATTGATACTTACAATGATTGCTAAAATCATAAGGCCAGTCGAGGGAAACGAGTAACTACCTATATCTACCAGAAAATACAACTTTTCAGTTTAGAATGGAACAGGATTAGCTTCATTATCTGTATGAATAAGAGAGTCATGTTAATTTACATATATTATATCACTCAGTATACTCCTACTTATTTATTATGATTTCCTTTTATCATTTCGTTTAACGACTATTTTAGGTAGGCACTTATTTAATCTAATGTACGAATTGTATAATTGAATAATCAATAAACGCACGTGAGGTTTTGGTGTTTATTTATTTTATACATAGCTTAGGTAGGTACATAAAGGAAAACATTTCAAAGGCTTGATAAAAGTATGTTGTAGGTAGCGGGATGCTTGGTGCTTAAACCTGTTAAATTGTAGTGTTTTCTTGCTTTGTGACAATATGCAGCACTTGCTCCTATGCAACAAACGATCTTGCACTTCATTTAGCACTAGTTTTCGCTTCAATTATTCGATTTTACACTGAAAGAAAGAACTTGAAATGATAATTCGATACAAAACTCTACATAACCTCAAAGTCATATATATCAAGAAAAATGTATTACACCTGTCGTAAGTACCTACCTACATAAATATCTCAGCTGGTCTTTGCGTTTATTTAATCCATTTATTGAAAGGTGATGGAAGATATTACATTAATGAATAATAAAAAACGTAATCTGAAACTTAAAAATATAAGTAAACAAAACAAACTTTTTAAAATTAAAAAGTTACATGTCACAGATAAAACAAAAACAATGCACAATTTTCGAATTATTCTGAGACAGGTAGTTCATCAATTAAAATGGATCGATCAAACTAATATTTCTTGAAAGATTTAAAGCGTTTTATAGTAAAATCATGAAACAAAATTGTTTACACTAAATGTTTTTAATTGAATACAATTTAATTTTTGCGTCCACAGCACCTGATTTGATCAGACAATTTAATCAGATGGGCGAAGATTGTTCTGTCTGGAGTGGCCTTTACATGTTATTATGTTTAAAAAAGTGACTAATATCACGTTCGAATTTCAAATATTCTTTGCACTCTTGTGAATAAAATGCAGTTTTGCTATCTGTTTTAAAGAATAAAAACCGGCCAAGAGCGTGTCGGGCCACGCTCAGTGTAGGGTTCCGTAGTTTTTCGTCCGTCACAGTAAGTGTCCCCACTTAAGAGTTAAAATAACACCGCCATGTAGGATATGATATGAGCGTTCTACGTACAGCGACATCTATCGGCAAATTAAGTAAACTATTGCGCGCGAGCTTAAAGTATGGAAGATGATTTTTATTATTATTATTAATTTTTTTTATATTAAGGTTCATATAAAAATTTACAAGATAAGCGCCGTGAAACCCTATCGGGTTTGTACCGACACCTCATCCGCGGAAGTAAATCATACAGTACAAGTTGACACTATAAAAGATACAAATCATTATAAACTAGGAACAATAAAATATTTACTTAAGTGAGATTATATAAACTTATAATTTTGACGGGAGGTAATATTAAATGGTTTCACTCAGGTACAATTATATGTGGTATGTAGGTACTCACTACTAAGCCGTCCCGTCCATGCATTTGCTTATCGCTAAACGGTGTGCATGGCCGGAACGTCTTAAGTAGCTTGATTTTCCTTAACATGAATGCTTTTAATCGGGTAAGATACTCAATACCATGGATCGGACTTGTTTACCTGGATCTCGAGTGGGGCGTGTTGCGCGTACAGGTTGATTCAATTTGTCTACTCCAAACTTGAGATATTACTTATTTTAGTACATGTTGGTTATGAGTATTATTTAGCATTAATATTACGTTAGTGTGTTTTTTTTTTAATATTACGTAGGTATATTGTAGTTTATATGTAATGCCAGTATTATTATTTAGTATTATTTCATTAAATGCTATCGAAAAAATATTTCTTTAAGATGTTCTTTTTATTTTTTTCATTTATTGTGTCCTTTAAATTCAAGGGTATTTCATTAAATAACCTAGGTGCTATATACGGTAACGTCCGTTCTCCGTATTTATTGTTTTTACCAATCGTTGTTAATTTCTTATGCGTGATTTTCCTTAAATGTATTTTTAATTGAATTGGTTTCATTATTGATTTGTTATTTATGTTGTCTGTTAAAATTAAATATTTGACTTTAGTATGAACAGGCATTATTTTGCAGAATTTGAAAAGTTTGTTATAATCGTGTCCGAATTCGAGTTTGATTTTCTTAGGGACTATTTGTTTTAGCAATCTGAGTTGTAGCTTATATATTTTGTCTAAATAACTTTTGAATGTTCTACCATAACTTGTGAGCCCATATGATATGATTGATTCTGCTAATGCATTGTACATATTTATTAATATATTGTATGGTACCTTATGTTTTATGACGGAAAACTTAGGGAGGATTGCTCGCAGTTTATCACATACAGCATCTATGTGTATACCCCAATTAAACCGCTCATCTATAATGACACCGAGGTAAGAGGCTTGATTACTCTGTTGTATCGTGGGACATCCGCAACTTGGAGAGTTTCCATCCAGTATATGAAGGCAATTGTGATTATGCGCTACTATGTTAATATTAGTTGGCGTTAATCTACGTCCGGAACTGATATATAAGAGCTGGGTTTTTTTGGGGTTAAGCACCAGCCCAGCGTCATGTGACCACTTGCATATGGCATTGAAATCATCTTGCAGTTTCTTAAGCGCCATGTTCATATTTTTATCAGATATGACCAGACATGTGTCATCCGCATATTGGTATATGGAACAGTTTTTAATTACATTTTCCGCGTCATTTACGTAAGAAAGATAATGTAAAGGACCCAGGACAGATCCTTGTGCTGTGCCAATTGTTACGTCAACTTCTTCGCTCAAGGAACTGCCCAGTTTGACTTTGTAGGTTCTGTCACTGAGATAGTTTTTACACCAGTTTAACAAAGGCCCTCTTATGCCACTATCCTCTAGTTTATCTATTAATAGGTCATGCTTCAGCGTATCAAATGCTTTACTATAGTCTATCAGTACAAGGAGCACGTGCTCTTTGTTGTTTAACTTAGTATTTATTTCGTCTGTAAATTGTGAAAGGAGCATCGATGTACTTTTTCTTGGCCTGAATCCAAATTGCCTGTCTGTAAGTATGTTGTGCGTGTCGTAGAAGTCAAATATTAATTTAGATATATATTTTTCAAAAATTTTGTCGATTATGGGTAAAATAGTTATAGGTCTGAAGTTTTCGTAAATATCGACTTGTCCTTTTTTGTAAATTGGTCTTACTATCCCTGTTTTTAACTGTTTAGGGTATATTCCAGTCTTGATGCTACAGTTAATTAGGTTTGCAATTGCAATAGAAATGTACTTGCTTGCCAGTTTTAAATCTACCGGACGTATAGAGTCGCAACCCGGACCTTTGTGCGGATCTATGCGGCTTATCATTTTATGAATACTAAAGTCGTCACATTTTTTATAAGATATTGACATATTGGAACATTTCGAGTATGAAGATTTCGTTAAAATCTCTTTGTCACACCGGGGTAATATCTCACGAACTGAGTTGTGGAACGTTTTCGCAAAATTGTCTGCAATATTTTTTTCGCTATAAGTATTCGAATTAAAAGCTTTGTGTATTATATTTTCAATTGTATTTTTGGTTCTGCCTGTTAATTCATTTAGTATTATCCATAGATTTCTGGGGTTATTTTTGCTTTCGTTAATTTTTTAGAATTATTAATCTTTTTGTGTATTTTGTTTCTTTCTTTGTTATATTCTGTCCTTAAAATCCTGTTAGAAGGGTCCTTCTTCCATTCTTTATATAGCCTATCTACATTATTACATTTGTCTCGTATTTTTTTTGTCACCCATTTTTCTTTATTTCGTTTCGATCTTGTTGATATTTTAATCTTTTCTGTACACTTTTCATAGATGGCTAAGAAATTATTTTGAATAAAGTTATAAATTTCTAAAGGACAATTCATTTCGTTTGTTTGATGCCACGGAACATTTTTCAACTCCTCAAGTACTAGATTAGTATTTATTTTTGCGATTATTTTTGCCTCATCCTGTATACGCGTCAAGCCAGTGAACGTCACACAGATCATTCGATGGGCGGCCAGAACAGTGCCGAGCGCGCCGGAGTAAAGGTCTTCTCTGTGGTTTTTTACGAATGCGTGATCAATACATGATTGAGTAATTTGCCCGTTATATTCTTCTATCCTTGTGAAGTCTGAAATAGCACACAGAAGACCTTTCTCCGATAACATGCTTAAGTACAAGTTCTTAATGCTATTATCGGTTTTTAAGTCTATGTTTAAATCTCCCATGAGCATGAAATTATTTCTGGAGTCGTAGCGTCTTAGTATGGATGCTAAATCTTTAGTTAGAAACAAGTGTTTACTTTTGGATGGTGGTTTATACAGTGCACACACAGTTATATCAAAGTTATTTTGTGTAGAAATAGTTCCGATAACATTTTCACAATATAAAGTGTTGTATTTGTCTAATTTAAATTTGTGTTTTTGTTGTATATGATACCCCCTCCGCGTTGATTTTTTCTTAACTTCGTGTGCATTGTGTACCCCCGTAAATTGAACAGCGAGCTGATTTCCTCTTTGATATTGGCTTCGGTAACAATGATAACATCTATTTTAGTTCTGCAATCATTTATGCAGCATTCTAGTTTGGAAAAGTTCTTAATCATAGATCTTATGTTAATATGAATACAAGTGAAGTTTAAACCGGTATTCGGTATCTGCGAAAAGTAGTTACATAGGTTTGTACAGTTGAATAATTCTAGGATATTTGAATCAAGAGCAGCCATTATTAAATTTATTGTCCTTACTTACTTATAGGGTAGGTAGGTAAAAGTGTAGATTTGGTAAATACGTATTTAAGGAAGCTGTACTATGTCTTCTTCGAACCTGATAGCGTGAATTTTACTATTTTCATCTTTACGTACCAATATCCTACCCTCGCGGTTAGCCCAAATGAATTTGTATTTGCCATTAAGAGCAGTTTTTGCCTGATACAGGAGGGTTTTATTATAGTTTGTTAGTGAATGTCTAATTAGAATATTATTATTTCCCTGTCCGGTAGTGGGTGCCTCCTCCGTAACATCCGATATTGTAGGTCGCGTACTACGGGCAGTTTGCACCCATTTCGTGGGGTCGGCGGTTTGCTTCAATTTAATTAATAATATGTTATCAGGTTTTCCAAATTTGGTTTGCCTCTTCGTGTATTTTATCAGGGTTTCGTCCACATTGAGTTTCTTGGCTAGGTTTGCACTGATTTTATGTGCGTCTTCATCCTGTTTGTATGGAATTCCTACCACTTCAATACAGTTATTCAGCAGTTTTTGTTCGAGTTCACTACATCTTTGTTCAACGGCCATCAATTTCGTTTGTAAATTTTTATTATTATTAAGTAGGTATTCGTTTTTCTTTTCTAGTGTTTTGATTCTGTCCTTCGATTCCTCTATGTCGTCGTTAAATTCGTCCACTTTGTTGCTACAGAAGTCTATGGAGGTTATGGGATAATTCTTTATTGCGTGAACCGATTTTCACCGTTTTTACTTTATTTGAAAGCAAGTCTTTTCATTGTAATTTTGTAGAAATTACAGGTACAATACACACCTGCTTATACGGTTAAATTACAAACTTAGTTCAGAAATAATTTTGTTTTTTTTTTTCAAAAACTATTTAACCTATCAAGTTCAAAATCATTTTCCTAGAAAGTTTTTATAAAGGTTTACTTTTCAGATTTTTTTCATATCTTTAAAACTTATGGTTCAAAAGTTAGAGGGGGGGGGGGGGACACATTTTTTTTTTACTTCTGGAGCGATTATTTCCGAAAATATTTACATTATCAAAAAATTATTTTAGTAAACCCCTATTCATTTTTAAATACCTATCCACCAATATATCACACGTTAGGGTTCAAATGAAAAAAAAAATCACTCCCCACTTTACGTATAGGGGAGGTACCCTAATAAAACATTTTTGTCCACTTTTTATTTTACCACTTTGTCGGCGTGATTGATATACATATTAGTACCAAATTTCAGCTTTCTAGTGCTAATGGTCACTGAGATTATCCGCGGACGGACGGACGGACGGACGGACGGAGGGGCAGACATGGCGAAACTATAACTATATTATATAACTATAGTTGACTACGGAACCCTAAAAAAGAGCTTTCCGAGCCAGTGAAGTGAAAAGAATTTTCCGAATCGGTGCCGTATTCCAATAATCGGTGTACAGTCACCGGCAATAGTATCTTCCTGCACGGAGGCCGCAAAAATATGTGACACGCTCTTATTTGTAGGGCCATAAGAGCGTGTCACATATTTTTGCGGCCTCCGTGTAGGAAGATACTATTGCCGGTGACTGTACATACATAAAAAAAAAGAAAAAAAATAGCAAAAACAAAGATCCCGGCGAATTGAAAACCTCCTCCTTCGAAATCTTGAAGTCGGTTGAAAATAGGTTCTCTAGCATTTTTCTAGCAAATCTGTGACACAGATTAAACCGTCCGTTTAAAAATGTGAAGGATTTAAAAACTCCGTCTGAATATTCAGACCTTGATAGCATCTTGTGATGCGCATTGAATACCTCTCACTAGACAGAACATAGAAAAGAACGGAAAGTAAATATAATAACTCGCATTCACTTTTATCGGGACGTTTCATGTGTATCAACTAAGGACAAGGTTTCTTACAGGTAGGCACCCAATTTTGATTTTGGCCAGGGAGCTTCTTACGTAGACACAGAGAATAAAAAGAGGCATTTTGATTTAAGTTTTATGAAAAGACGGATTAAACTTTAAAATCCTAATGTTTCTTTTACCATGTACAAAATTGTTATAAGTTCCGTAGCTCCTAATTCTATAGCTAATACTTACGAAGTCTCCTCTGCCCGTCCGTCTGTTAGCGGATTGATCTCATGAAGAGTACCTAATATCAGGGATCGGTACCGGTATAATTAAAAATCAAAATAGCTCCCGACTTTCGCAATTTTTACGTGATATTCTGAAATGTAATTTAGGTAAACGTAATAAATTATCAGATTATCCGAAAAATATTTTAAAAAAAACCATTAACAACAGAGATACCGAAATTAAATGCCGGTTAATTTGTATGAAAATAATACCGGTATTCGATCCCTCCCTAATATAGGTAGACAAGTTTATATTACTTGTTTATGTTACAAGGTTCCAGATTTTTCCGCTGCAAAGTTCATGCAAACCTAGCGTAGTTTGGCTCTATGCACAGAACATAATTCAGAAATTCAGAAATTGTTTTGCTAAAAATATGGTAAGTATATAGAACAAGAGCCTACGACACTGAACCTAGTTCGATAAGTCTCCTAGATGAGATATATATAATTAGTCACGTCTTTAATGGGGGAAATGCCGATGCTGCAATGCAAAAAAGTGGCGGCATATTTTTATCTAGAGGACTTATCGAACTAGGTTTAGTGTCGTGGGCTCTTATACTAATATAGGTGGTAGGTCATGTTATGTTTCACATGTTTTGTCCAAATGAAGACATGAAAATCTAGATACTGTAAACCTTACATTCATGTGTCCTTTTTTTTACAATATTTACATGGATACATTAGATACTTAATAACTACGGTCAATTTGGTTTCTCTTCAGAAATTCGTCAACAGAATAGAAACATTCCGACATCAGCCATTCCAGAAGTTCACATTTAAAATGCTATAGTGACAGGTTCTTGGGATCATTTGGAAGAGCATTAAATAATCTGATAGCCATTGGATAGTTGCATATACCTATACAAGAATAAATAAAATAAAACTAAGCTTAAGCTTAAACTAAGCTTATATTTATGATAATATTTACTAAGATGGTTATTATTACACAGGTTATTTTGTAAATAACTTACAATGAGACGCCGGTCAATATAGGGTAAATGTACTTGATGTTAAAGATTTTTTTTTTTATTATATGCCCATTAGCCGTGAGCATTAGTATTAGATTCAGAATGCGGCACCTAGTGTGAGGTAATTTTGGCGCGTCGGAATGTACGTGAAACTCAAAAGTAAGAATTTTTCATTTGACTGAGTGAAAATAATGTGTTCAGCAGATTTCACGGATCCGGACATATCCGGTGTCCGAGACAAAGAATATTCCGGCGTTCGCGGAAACAAAAGCTGTAACTGAAAAAAATTGAGTTTTCAGTTCGCTTGCTTTTAATTTTTATGTCGTAATTTAGAAACGTCTGTGAAATGTAACAAGCTGTTGAAAATATTAAAATGTGTTTCATGTACCATCTCATCTTTGGTACCATGCCACAGGGGCCTGATTTAGATTTAGTTTAGGATACTTGTGTTATGTTTATGTTAAGTTATGTTTAAGGACTTTTGTATTTAGGTTAATAGTAGGCTTTAAGTAGATTATTATGTTATGTATTGTCGTTAACATATTGTACTGATTTAAACTTACACGATTTTCACTCATTATTTTGTAACGTTGACATATTGTTTTTTTAATGTAAAATTGATAAATATATAAATAAAGGGTTTCATGTTCGTTTGTTCTTATTCGGTTTTTGATATATTTTGTATTTATAATTTAGAGACACTTAAGAGACATTTTTTTTCGTTTCATTTACTATGAACATAATTATCACAATCCTTCACCTCATAGGTATATTTTCACCACATAGCAGCTGTTTTTATACGACGTCTTGTCACTATATTAAACAAAAAGGCCAAGTGCGAGTCGGACTCGCGCACGAAGGGTTTCGCACCATCTTCTTCTAAATATATAAAAGAAGAAACTGACTGACTGATTGACTGACTGACTGACTGACATATCAACGCACAGCCCAAACCGCTGGTTCTAGAGATTCCAAATTTGGCACGTAGGTTCCTTATAAGGTCTAGGCACTAAGAAAGGATTTTTCAAAATGCACCCCCTAAGGGGATGAAATAGGGGTTCAAAGTTTGTATGGCGAAACAAGATTAGTTAGATTATTTTATTCGAAGCTACACAGGGGTATTGATAACGATAAATGAGTTAACACGTGTTTCAGGATTTTTGAAAATTCAACCCCTAAAAGGGGCAAATGTGGTCAAAAAGTCTGAAAATCAACATGGGTATTGTTTCTATGGTTTATCGGGTCGTTTATTACGAAAACAATAACGATTTTAAAATCCAAATTGGCGCACGTGAAATACCATCTCTCCTGTTGGGGTACGATGGGGTTGAAATGTCAAAATATCAATACGGGTGTCGTTTTTGTGTTTGTTTGGACGTTAAATTGAGAATGGGATCGATTTGGTAATTTAATACTGTGTAATTAAAATTAAATTCTTGAAAGTTTTTGTGCCAAATTGCAATCTAATCTAAATATATAAAAGAAGAAACTGATTGACTGACTGACATATCATGACTGACAAATGGAGATAGTTTAAGTTCTGGGGAAGGATATATAATAGTTGTTATCCCAGATGTCATTCCTTAAGCGGGTAAACTAGGGTGGATTACTAATTCCACGCAGACGAAGTCGCGGGGAAAAGTATACAGACAGTTTGAGTCCCGGGAAACAATATAGGATAGTTTTTATCCGCCTGTGTAACCCGAACTGACCCAACTTGGACTGGGGCGGTTTATTCGCTCTCGTCGCCAGTCGAACCAGGAGGGATGGCATTGAAATTTTGTTATATTACCAGCGTACATTATGTCTGGCAACCGCTGTTTCAATCGGTTTTATCACCCCCGTCCCTCTATTTCTGCCCCAGTCCAAGTTGGATCAGTTCGGGTTGCACAGGGCCGCTTCTCATCACTTCGCGAACTTAAATACCGCGAGCCATCCGGTTGCCTCGCGGTCACTGAAACTAATACGCACCATTGCTTTAACTATATAGAGATAATTTGAGTATCGGGAAAGGATTATTAGGATAGTTTTCATTCCTAAAATCAACACTTAAGGGGGTGAAATAGGGGTTGAAAGTATGGAGAAAAATTGGTATTGAGATAGTTTGAGTCCCGGGAAATGACATAGGATAGTTTTTATCCCAAAAATCAATTCTTATGGGGGTGAAGTGGAGGTTGGAGGTTTGTATGGAGATTTTTTTACCGCAACCGATTAAGATAAAATTTTATGTGGATATAGTTTGAGTCCCGGGAAATAATAAAGGACAGTTTTTGTCCCGAAAATCAATCCTAGAGGGAAAAGGGGTTGGTTAGTGTGTATGGCGAATTATTAACCGCTGAACCTATTTAGATGATTTGGTATGGAGACAGTTTGATTGCCGGGGAAGGATATACAATAGCTGTTATCTCAAAAGTCATTCCTTAAGCGGCTAAAAAAGAGGGTGGATTACTAATTCCACGCAGACGAAGTCGCGGGGAAAAGCTTCTATTCAAGAGTAGAAATCTGCATTAATAATAATCTCTTCTGGTGTAACAATTCTACAATTATTGCAATCATTTCTTTTAAGAAATAAGGAAACCGCCTTCACCAAAACGTAGTACTTATGACAAAACCTCCAGAATGTAACAAAAACTTTTCTAAAAACTGCATCTATAAATCGGTTCAGCCAATAGCGGACGAACACATACCTACATACAAACATAGGGCTCAAACTGAGAACCTCCTTTTTAATACTTTTAGTACTCGGGCGAAGCCGCGCGAAAAAGATAGTTATCAATAAAAACGGCAAAAAAATAATGTCTGTTGTATGGGTGCCCCCTTAAATATTTATTTTATTCTGTTTTTTAGTATTTGTTATTATAGCAGCAACAGAAATACTTCATCTGTGAAAATTTCCACTGTCTAACTATCACGGTTCATGGGATACAGCCTGGTGACAGACGGACAGGGGAGTCTTAGTATATGGTCCCGTTTTTACCCTTTGGGTACTGAACCCTAAACCTAAGAATAAATATAAGGTTCAGTCAAACTATTATTAAACTATATATATATTTATATATATATAACTCAAAGGTGACTGACTGACATCAACGCACAGTCCAAACCGCTGGTTCTAGAGATTCCAAATTTGGCACGTAGGTTCCTTATAAGGTCTAGGGGTGCGCTAAGAAAGGATTTTTCAAAATTCATCTCCTAAGGGGGTGAAATGGGGGTCCAAAGTTTGTATGGGGTAAACAAGATTAGTTAGTCTATTTTATTCGAAACTTCACAAAAGTATTCCTAACAATAAATGAGTAAATACGTGTTGCAAGTTTTTTGAGAATTCAACCCCTAAAAGGGGTAAATGTGGTCAAAAAGTCTGAAAATCAACATGGGTATTGTTTCTATGGTTTATCGGGTAGTTGATTACGAAAACAACAACGATTTTAAAATCCGACGTGGCGGACGTGAAATACCATCTCCCTGTTAGGGTACAATGGGGTTGAAATGTCTAAATATCCATATGGGTGTCGTTTTTGTGATTTTTTGGGACGTTAATTAAGAAAATGGCATCGGTTTTGAAATTTAATATTGTGGACATGAAAATTCTTGAAAGTATTTGTGCCAAATTGCAATCTTCTACTAAATATATAAAAGAAGAAACTGACTGACATATCAACGCACAGCCCAAACCGCTGGTTCTAGAGATTCCAAATGTGGTATGTAGGCTCCTTATAAGGCATAGGGATGCACTTAGAAATAATTTTAAAAAATTTACCTCCTAAGGGGGGAAATGGGGTTCAAAGTTTGTATGGGAAACGAGATTAGTTCAACTATTTTATTCGAAACTTTACAGAAGTATTCCTAACGATAAATGAGAAAACAAGTGTTTCAGCTTTTTTGAGAATTCAAACCATAAGGGGGAAATGTGGTGACAAAATTTAAATATCAACATGGGTATTGTTTCTATGGTTTATCGGGTCGCTGATTACGAAATCAACACTTAAGGGGGTGAAATGGGGGTTGATAGTTTGTATGGGGAATTTTTAAACGTTGAACCAATTTAGATGAAACATGGTATAGAGATAGTTTGTGTACCGGGAAACGACATGGGACAGTTTTTATCTCCAAAATCGATTTTTAAGGGGGTGAAATGGGGGTTGCAGGTTTGTATGGAGATTTTTTACCGCGAACCGATTTAGATAATTTTGTTGTGGATATAGTTTGAGTCCCAGGATGTTTCCTGGGACTCAAACTATACAATCAAACTAAACAAAATATTCTATATTGTTATATAGAATATTTTTTAAGCCGAAAATCAATCTTAGAGGGGTAGAAAACATGTTGGTAGTTTGTATGGCGAATTATTGACCGCTGAACAGACGATTGAAATGAAACTTGGTACATATTATATAGATTGAGTCGCGGTAAACGATATAGGATAGTTTTTATCTCGAAAATCAACCCTCTAGGGGGTGAAACGGGGGTTGAAAGTTTGTATGGGAAATTAATAACCGTTGAACCGATTTAGATGATTTGGTATGGAGATATTTTGCGTTCTGGGGAAGGATATATAATAGTTGTTATCCCCGAAGTCATTCCTTAAGCGGGTAAAAAGGAGGGTGGATTACTAATTCCACGCAAATGAAGTCGCGGGGAAAAGTTTCTATTCAAGAGTAGAAATCTGTATTAATCATAATCTCTCAGGTGATGGCGTAAGTCGTTGATGGCGTAACAATTAAACAATTATTGCAATAATTTCTTTAAAATAAAAAATGAGGGAACCGCCGTCTTCAAAACGTGGTATACCGAAACCTCCAGAATGTAACGAATACTTTTCCGAAAACCGCTTCTAAATCAGTTCAGCGAAACGCAAGATGATCGCGGACAAACATACATTCCTACATACAAACATACGAGTCTAACTGAGAACCTCCTATTTTAGTACTTTTAGTACGCGGGCGAAGCCGCGGGAAAATGCTAGTATTATTATAAACAGTTGCCGCTGCCGTAGTAAATTTTTTAACTTATTTTAATCGCTATACATTCATTTTAATTTTCATTATTAACTCATACATTTTCATAAGTACAGTCAGTAACTATCGTTGTGCCTTGGTAGGTACAGTCAGCAGCAAAAGTAGCTAAGCGGGCGAGGTGTTCAAAATGAGCTTGACATGATTATTCTCTTATTCTCTTGAATAAGAGTGTGTGAAGGTCATTTTTACACCTAGATATTTTCCTAGCACGAACGAATTCTTGTAAGTGATTGACAAAATAAAATCATCGACAATCCTGTTATCTATAAGTACATACTACTTCAAAATGGGTTTGGGAAGAACTACATGTTGTGACATTCTTAGTCAATTTGAAAGACAATTTCGGTGTGAGCGTGTGACTTATGGGATAATTAATTCAGTGACACGAAGAAAGAAAATTAAGAAAGTATTCTAAATTATTTTCTGAAGTATGTAAAATATAAATAAATTGATAGTTTTGTTATTATTATCTATTTTCTGACGCACCCTATTACCCTTATATTTATCAATTTGTAATAACGGGACTTAACCGCGTATATATTTCTAAAAATTACCTTCGACGTTTCGAGGACGACATTGTCCCCGTGGTCCCGAAGAAAGACTGGCCCCAGTTGACATCAACATCTTCTAGCCGCGCGAGTTTTTCGAACTACCCGCACTTGGTCTTGATTATCAACTTGAACGTTTTGCACACTAGGGATGTCACTCGGTCGACATACAACACTCACAATGTCCGGCTTTCGAACCGGCGGTATTCGTTGACGCTTACATTTACTAATGACAGGATTCCATGTAGATGAGATCCTAAAACCATCGTCCCGATTGAAATGGCAGTGTTTTTTGATTTCAATGGCTTCACGAACTTTTCTACTGTAAAACCGACGATCCGTAGAAAGGATTTTAGAATTATGAAGCTCAATCCAATGGTCCAGTCCTGACTCCAGTAAATGCTCAGCAACGGCAGACTTGTTCACCTGACGATTTTTGACAGCTGCTATATGTTCCTTGACTCTTTCTGCTATTGTTCTCTTCGTTTGTCCGATGTAGGAACTACCACAACTGCAATCGATCTTATAAACGCCAGGTGACTGAAAAGGGATAACGTCCTTCGGCGACTTAGATTTTTCCCGATTTTCGACAACGGTGTGTACACGGTCCTTATAGAGTACTTCTCCAGTACTGTACCCATCTTATCCGTTATCCCTTTTACATAAGGCAAAAATGCTGGTTGTCTTGACACATTTGTACGCTTCACTCTTGCCTTTCGTCTGGGTTGCCACTTTTTCACCTTATACCCATTCCACCTAAGTACCTCCTGAATATGCGACATCTCGCTCTCCAAATATTCAGGGTCACACAGATCATGTGCTCTGTTCACTAATGAGCTGACAACCGATTGTAGATGACGGGGATGGTGGTGAGAAAGAGCGTTTAAATACCTGTCTGTGTGCGTCGGCTTTCTGTATATGGTATGTTTTAGGGTTCCACCTGTATGACCAATCACTTTGACGTCCAGAAAGGGTAAACTGCGCTGTGCTTCCAACTCATACGTAAAATTAATCTTAGGATGAATTGAATTTAGATGTTGGAGTAGTTGCTCTACTTCCTGCCTCCCACCCTTCATAATACAAAAGACATCATCTACATACCGCTTCCACAACTTCACTGCCCATTGCTGCAGGTCTATACTGGCTTCGATATGTTCCATCCAGATATTTGCCAAAACCGGTGCTACAGGGCTTCCCATGGCAACCCCATCGATCTGGAGGTAATGTCTTCCACAATATAAAAAGTAACTACCCTCTAAGCAGTTTCTTAGCAACACCATAATTGACTCCGACATGCCACTATCGCTAAGCTTCTTTCTGACAACCTCAAGACATTCTTTCACTGGAACATTGGTAAACAGCGACTCCACGTCGAAGCTCACCATTACGTCCTCCGGTTCCAAAGTTACTTCCTTGAGAATGTCTTTAAAGTGACGAGAGTCCTTCACATAAGACGACGTTTTACCCACAAGAGGCTGCAGTACTGACGCAACATGCTTTGCGAGGTCGTAAGTAGGGGAAGAGATTTGACTCACAATTGGCCGCAAAGGCACATTAGTTTTATGTACTTTAGGCAGTCCATATAATTTAGGTGGTAGTACGATCTTTGGTCTATACAAACGATTGAAAACGTCCTCCTCGAATGACTCCCTGTAGTCCCTGATTACAGCCCTAATACGACGAGTGACCCTAGCAGTAGGATTGTACGACACAGGTGTGTATACGAGCCTGTCATCCAGTAGATGTCGAATTTTGCTGTCATAGTCAGTTGAGTCCATCACTACGGTGGCGTTTCCCTTGTCCGCCTTAAGAACCAGGATATCCTCATTCTTATTCAGATCCTTAAGGGCCGATCGCTCCTCCGCAGTGGTATTACTCCTTGGCAATTTGGCTTTTCTAAGAATAACGGCAACATCCTGTCTTAACGCTTCCGCGTCACACGACGGCACCTTATTACCCGTTATAGTTTCCTCGACACCACATATTACAGCCTCATACGGAACCCGCTTAGGCGTAATTGCGAAATTCAACCCTTTTTCCAGTACGCTAACAGTTGCATCATCCAAACTAGCACTTGATAAGTTTACAACTGTGGTTTTAATTCTGTTGGACTGATTTTGATTCGTACTCACGTTTCTTCCATATCGATAAAGCAGTCTGTCATATTTCTTATCATGCCCAGCACTACTCGACTCAAAAATACGATCCGCTTGTTCATAGGTTATCCGATCGAGTAAATCAAAATCATCTCGGGTCAACACTTCACTACACAAACAATGCACCTCGTACAACTCACACTGCACTTTGTCCAAGTCCGAAAAATTATTTCTTATAAGCTGTTTTAACAGACGGATGCTCGCAGCCCTTAGAATATTTGCTGAAAATGGTATGTCCTTACGCGGTTTTATTCTAACACACGTAGGTAAAATGTCCGAATCGCGACACTTATTTAAAAATGCCAACGACGTTATTATTCGCACTCGTTTATTCCGCAAATATCCTAGACGTTTTATTTTGTTTGCTAATTCCGGCCCATACCGGTTTACAAAACACTGATTTAAACTTTCACGGTTTTTACACATATCTATTTGTAATAACGGGACTTAACCGCGTATATATTTCTAAAAATTACCTTCGACGTTTCGAGGATGACATTGTCCCCGTGGTCCCGAAGAAAGACTGGCTCCAGTTGACTTCAACATCTTCTAGCCGCGCGAGTTTTTCGAACTACCCGCACTTGGTCTTGATTATCAACTTGAACGTTTTGCACACTAGGGATGTCACTCGGTCGACATACAACACTTACAATGTCCGGCTTTCGAACCGGCGGTATTCGTTGACGCTTACATTTACTAATGACAGGATTCCATGTAGATGAGATCCTAAAACCATCGTCCCGATTGAAATTGCAGTGTTTTTTGATTTCAATGGCTTCACGAACTTTTCTACTGTAAAACCGACGATCCGTAGAAAGGATTTTAGTAAATTCACAGTTGTAAACTTATCAAGTGCTAGTTTGGATGATGCAACTGTTAGCGTACTGGAAAAAGGGTTGAATTTCGCAATTACGCCTAAGCGGGTTCCGTATGAGGCTGTAATATGTGGTGTCGAGGAAACTATAACGTGTAATAAGGTGGCGTCGTGTGACGCGGAAGCGTTAAGACAGGATTTTGCCGTTATTCTTAGAAAAGCCAAATTGCCAAGGAGTAATACCACTGCGGAGGAGCGATCGGCCCTTAAGGATCTGAATAAGAATGAGGATATCCTGGTTCTTAAGGCGGACAAGGGAAACGCCACCGTAGTGATGGACTCAACTGACTATGACAGCAAAATTCGACATCTACTGGATGACAGGCTCGTTTACAAACCTGTGTCGTACAATCCTACTGCTAGGGTCACTCGTCGTATTAGGGCTGTAATCAGGGACTACAGGGAGTCATTCCAGGAGGACGTTTTCAATCGTTTGTATAAACCAAAGATCGTACTACCACCTAAATTATATGGACTGCCTAAAGTACATAAAACTAATGTGCCTTTGCGGCCAATTGTGAGTCAAATCTCTTCCCCTACTTACGACCTCGCAAAGCATGTTGCGTCAGTACTGCAGCCTCTTGTGGGTAAAACGTCGTCTTATGTGAAGGACTCTCGTCACTTTAAAGACATTCTCAAGTAACTTTGGAACCGGAGGACGTAATGGTGAGCTTCGACGTGGAGTCGCTGTTTACCAATGTTCCAGTGAAAGAATGTCTTGAGGTTGTCAGAAAGAAGCTTAGCGATAGTGGCATGTCGGAGTCAATTATGGTGTTGCTAAGAAACTGCTTAGAGGGTAGTTACTTTTTATATTGTGGAAGACATTACCTCCAGATCGATGGGGTTGCCATGGGAAGCCCTGTAGCACCGGTTTTGGCAAATATCTGGATGGAACATATCGAAGCCAGTATAGACCTGCAGCAATGGGCAGTGAAGTTGTGGAAGCGGTATGTAGATGATGTCTTTTGTATTATGAAGGGTGGGAGGCAGGAAGTAGAGCAACTACTCCAACATCTAAATTCAATTCATCCTAAGATTAATTTTACGTTTGAGTTGGAAGCACAGCGCAGTTTACCCTTTCTGGACGTCAAAGTGATTGGTCATACAGGTGGAACCCTAAAACATACCATATACAGAAAGCCGACGCACACAGACAGATATTTAAACGCTCTTTCTCACCACCATCCCAGTCATCTACAATCGGTTGTCAGCTCATTAGTGAACAGAGCACATGATCTGTGTCACCCTGAATATTTGGAGAGCGAGATGTCGCATATTCAGGAGGTACTTAGGTGGAATGGGTATAAGGTGAAAAAGTGGCAACCCAGACGAAAGGCAAGAGTGAAGCGTACAAATGTGTCAATACAACCAGCATTTTTGCCTTATTATATGTAAAAGGGATAACGGATAAGATTGGTACAGTACTGGAGAAGTACTCTATAAGGACCGTGTACACACCGTTGTCGAAAATCGGGGAAAATCTAAGGTCGCCGAAGGACGTTATCCCTTTTCAGTCACCTGGCGTTTATAAGATCGATTGCAGTTGTGGTAGTTCCTACATCGGACAAACGAAGAGAACAATAGCAGAATGAGTCAAGGAACATATAGCAGCTGTCAAAAATCGTCAGGTGAATAAGTCTGCCGTTGCTGAGCATTTACTGGAGTCAGGACCGGACCATTGGATTGAGCTTCATAATCCTAAAATCCTTTCTACGGATCGTCGGTTTTACAGTAGAAAAGTTCGTGAAGCCATTGAAATCGAAAAACACTGCAATTTCAATCGGGACGATGGTTTTAGGATCTCATCTACATGGAATCCTGTCATTAGTAAATGTAAGCGTCAACGAATACCGCCGGTTCGAAAGCCGGACATTGTGAGTGTTGTATGTCGACCGAGTGACATCCCTAGTGTGCAAAACGTTCAAGTTGATAATCAAGACCAAGTGCGAGTAGTTCGAAAAACTCGCGCGGCTAGAAGATGTTGATGTCAACTGGAGCCAGTCTTTCTTCGGGACCACGGGGACAATGTCGTCCTCGAAACGTCGAAGGTAATTTTTAGAAATATATACGCGGTTAAGTCCCGTTATTACAAATAGATATGTGTAAAAACCGTGAAAGTTTAAATCAGTACCCTTATATTTGTCTTCGTATTACCTCTATGACGTTGAAGTGGTACCTACTCATCGATAACAGGACTGTCGATGTTTTTATTTTGTCAATCACTTACTACCAGTCATTCGTGCTAGAAAAATATCTAGGTGTCATTTTGAATACCTCGCCCGCTTAGCTACTTCTGCTGCTGACTGTACTATCTATTTAAATAACCGAATGGCATTTGCTACGCCAAAGCTGCTAATTTATGTCGGGATTGGCGCACAAGAGCCTTCTATTTCCATTGCGTGACCTCAAGTTATGCGAGTTTTAGGGAGAACCAGATTAATGTGACCTCGAGACCGAGACCTTCTTACTGCCAGTAACTTTTCTCGTAGGGTTTACAGATGATTCGGGCTGAAAACCCAATAGTTACAGCAGCTCTCATCCTTTACTTTAATCGTACAGTGGTTGACATGTGGTGGTGGTGGTGGACAAGCTTTATTAGGGAGGATAATCGTTTGAGCTTCAAGATGGCTGCATCGTCTTTGGAATAGTTTTTGTTTTTTGCTCATTCACGTAGTTCGTGTGTAATAAGTATTGATAGCTTATTGAGCGGTGACCTAACGAACAAGTGTGTAGCTAATGAAAAATTTGTCTAATAACGCGCGTAACCACCCTTTAGTTGAAAAAACGGTTATCCGGGGTCTCGGCCACCCACTTGTTTGTAGGGAGGCTATCACCTTACAATCAACAAGGCCTTTACCGAACAACGTTGCATATATTTAGTACAATAAATAAGTGTAATTAACGTTTAACGTCGACATTGGCAAAATTCCCACTGCTCTGTACAGAGGGAGAAAGAGAAATTAAACTAAAAAAAAAGGCTTTATTAGAGTAAGGGCCGGTTGCACCACGCACCATTATCGAACTATTGTATTGTAGTACGGGCAGGTTTCCGCAACTCGACGTCTAGCGCCTATTTTGCGTGAAGGAAGGACGGCTAGTCCAGCCAGCCCAGCTCCTCAAGGAATCGTATCAAACCTTTGATGTTGAGTAGGACCTCGGGGAGATCACCCGGGGATCCGAGGTGTTTTGCCCTGTGCGCGGCCACTCCGTTGCACTCCTGCACCACGTGAGAGGCTGTTTCTTCTGCCTCCATGCAACCACGGTACAGGGGACTGTCTTTAACACCTAAGTTAAAGAGATGTTTGAAATGGTCCATGACCTGTTATTACACTAGTTACCATCCTTAAGCGGATTTTGCCGAGATGGAGAAGTGTTTTGGCGAGTCTATATATCGTTAACCTCTTCACTTTGCCAAAGTGTTATGTGCAGTCTCACGGTTCGTTCCAGCAGCGTCGAGCGTACCTTGCTGATTATCGAACTAATCAACGTTAATTGCATGGCGACGCACCTTGTCATCCCGTAGAAAACTGTCAGCCTTTGTTTACAGAAGAATTCAACGACGACGCGGATGATAACGTTAGCAGACGGCTTAGACAATTATGCTAGGTTTTGAGTTATAGATTTGTTATTACTATTAAAGTTTGAATTTCAAATAGCCCTCGCAAAAAAGTGATCCTTTGTACCTACCCACTCTCTGTATAACTCTTAAATACTCTGGTGTTTTTAGGACCTCCTCCCAAATCGGCATTTGACGGTATAAATCGTAAACCACTGCAGCACTGATTCGTCTGAGCACTCGGCTGGCTCGTTCTCCAGCGATCAGAATGCTAAAGCTGAATATAAACCCATAGAAAACCGTTGAGTAACAGGAGATAACATCCGTAAGAATTTTTTTTCGCCATGAGTTTAAGTGACTGAAATTATGCCAAGCAACTAACAGCTGTCAACCTATGATATATAATAATGACAGATGGGTTATGCACGCTCCAAAAGTGAAGCACTTAAAATGAGTGATTTCAAACAATTGTCGCTAGTCACGCACCGGCCAGCGTAAGATGCGGACGTGCCAATGAGCTCTCGTCACCCATGTGAGAAAGAGACAAACTGTAATTTTCTAACAGTGAGAGTTACAAAGATGTATTGTCAAAATAGATAAACATAACAAAATCGTTGCTAGGTTAGGTATGAAATAACTCTGGAAGTATTTTTTCTGCTCATTTTGTTAGAGTATAACCCATTCATAGTAAATATCATTGCTGTCACTACGGCCAAGACCACCGGGGGATGGGCAGCAGCATCCTCGGAGTGCGGTGGAGATACTGCGATCGCCAACCCGCATGCCAAGCGTGGCGATTACGGCATTCACCCCCCATGATAAGAACCAAAAAACCACCACGGCCCTGAGTGTCCGGCGATACCCGGTGCCCTGGGTGCTAAGAATCTCCGGCAAAGATCCGGCTACCACCACCGACGACTTCTGGCCCTGGCAACATATAACACGCGTACACTGCGGACCGACGAAAAGATAGTGGAACTGGAGGAAGGATTGAGCAAGTTGCGTTGGGATGTCATAGGGTTATCTGAAGTCCGAAGAGAGGGGGAGGAAACGATAATCCTAAAGTCCGGCAACTTGCTTTATTTCCGGGAGGGCGACCAACAGTCCCAGGGAGGTGTCGGGTTCATCGTCCATAAGTCCCTCGTGAACAACGTGGTGAAGATCGAGAGTGTGTCGACTAGGGTGGCGTACCTAATACTCAGAGTATCCAAGAGGTACTCGTTGAAGGTCATACAGGTGTATGCGCCGATTTCGGCACACTCCGATGACGAGGTGGAGGCTATGTATGAGGATATATCGAAGGCCATGCATAGCTCCAAAACCTACTTCACCGTTGTTATGGGGGACTTCAACGCGAAACTGGGCAAGAGAGATGGTGAAGAGCTGAGAGTGGGGCAATTTGGATTTGGAAGTCGGAACCACCGGGGCCAACTACTGGCTGGCTTCTTGGAGAAGGAGGGACTCTACATGATGAACTCCTTTTTCGAGAAACGTGAGCACAGGAAGTGGACCTGGATGAGTCCCGACGGTGCAACTAAAAACGAGATTGACTTCATCATGTCGACGAAGAAGCATATATTCAATGATGTCTCTGTGATCAATACGGATAAAACCGGAAGTGATCACCGTCTGGTGAGAGGCACATTGAATATATGTGTTAAGCTAGAGCGCTCTCGACTGATGAAGTCTACGCTCCGTCCAGTAGCACTTCAAATCCAAAACCCTGAGAGCTTCCAGCTGGAACTCCAAAACCGTTTCGATTGTCTAGGCGGCGATGTGGACGAATTCAACGACGGGTTTGTGGAAGCTGTCCATAGTACTGGGTCTAAGTTTTTTAAGGCCCAGCGGAGCAATAGAACGAAAAGGCTCTCTGACTCCACTCAGAAACTCATCGAGGAAAGGAGAGAAATGGTTCTGCAATCCTCAGCAGATGCGTCATTATACCGGCAGCTCAATAAACGGATCTCTAAGTCCCTTACCCGTGATTTGCGCCAATTCAATACAAATCGTATTGAAGAGGCCATTGAGCAGAATAAGGACTCTAAAGTTTTCTCAAGAGATTTGTCTATTGGGCAGAGCCAGCTCGCCAAATTAAAAACTGAGGATGGTAGAATTGTTTCATCCAGACCCGAGCTTCTGGGGGAGATAGAGGACTTTTATGTACAGCTATACACATCAACTAGCAGACCTGAAGTTGATCTGGCGGAAGACCCTAGAGCTAGACTGACCCGACATTATACCGAAGTCATCCCGGACATCATCCTGTACGAGATTAGAATGGCTCTTAAACAGCTCAAAAACAAAAAGGCACCTGGTGAAGACGGAATTACAGCCGAACTTCTGAAGGCGGGTGGCAAACCGGTCCTGATAGCCCTTCAGAAGTTGTTCGACTCCGTTTTACTAGAAGGGAGAACGCCGAAAGCATGGAACAGAGGTGTGGTGGTATTGTTCTTCAAAAAGGATGATAACGCGTTACTGAAGAACTACCGACCCATTTCACTTCTGAGCCATGTCTATAAGCTGTTTTCAAGAGTCATTACGAACCGTCTCGCACGCAGGCTAGATGACTTCCAGCCTCCCGAACAAGCCGGTTTCCGAAGAGGCTTTAGTACCGTAGACCACATCCATACGCTCCGTCAGGTTATACAGAAGACTGAGGTGTATAACCTGCCCCTCTGCTTAGCGTTCGTGGACTACGAGAAAGCCTTCGACTCGATCGAAACCTGGGCTGCACTACAATCTCTCCAGAGGTGCCAAGTGGACTACCGCTATATCGAAGTGCTGAAGTGTTTGTACGAGAACGCCACTATGTCAGTCCGACTCCAGGACCAAAACTCGAAGCCTATTCCGTTGCAGCGGGGAGTCAGGCAAGGAGATGTTATTTCTCCTAAACTGTATTCCGCTGCACTGGAGGATGTTTTCAAGACTCTGGACTGGAGAAGGCTAGGCATCAACATAAACGGCGAGTACATCACTCACCTTCGGTTTGCTGCCGACATAGTAGTCTTGGCTGGGACCATGGAGGATTTGAGTACGATGCTCGATGACCTCAGTAAAGCCTCCGAGCGAGTTGGTCTAAAGATGAACATGGATAAGACGAAGATCATGTCAAATACCCATGTAGCACCAACTCCCGTTACAATCGGAGACTTTACACTCGAAGTTGTGGACGATTATATATACTTAGGACATACTGTCCAGTTAGGTAGATCCAACTTCGAGAAAGAGGTCAATCGACGAATCCGACTCGGTTGGGCAGCGTTCGGGAAGCTACGGCACATCTTTTTGTCCAATATTCCGCAGTGTCTCAAGACGAAAGTCTTTGACCAGTGTGTGTTGCCAGTGATGACATATGGTACTGAAACGTGGTCGCTTACAATGGGCCTCATAAGAAAGCTCAAAGTCACCCAAAGGACAATGGAGAGGGCTATGGTTGGAGTCTCTCTGCGTGATCGCATCAGAAATGACGCCATCCGCAGCAGAACCAAAGTAACCGATATAGCCCTCCGAATCGCTAAACTAAAGTGGCAGTGGGCGGGGCACATTGCTCGTAGAACCGATGGCCGTTGGGGCGGAAAGGTTCTCGAGTGGCGACCACGAACCGGAAGGCGCAGCGCAAGGTGGACTGATGACCTAGTGAAGGTCGCGGGAGTCCGCTGGATGCGGGTGGCGCAGGACCGGTCATTGTGGCACTCTTTGGGGGAGGCCTATGTCCAGCAGTGGACGTCTTTCGGCTGATATGATGATGATGATGATGATGCTATTTGGCATCTTGATGACATGAATTATAAATCACTGGTTCGTGTGAGCTTAGCGATTGGAATGTTGTACTAGCACCCAATTGTTTCCCATTCCTGGCATAATAGAACGTTATTGCTGCAATTTGTAATTCCTGCATACATCGTAGAATTCAATTGGTATACCTAAATACATATTAATGTAACATTAGTAGATAAAATGCAAGTACATCAAGGCCTGGATTAGCAGGTGCCGTATTTTAGTTTTAAAATATATACTTATATATGTACAATACATTAAAAACACAATATATCCCCAACCTCCAAACCCAACGTCTCCAAAACACAACAAATAATCAACCAATATTGAATTTGTATTGAGTTGCGTCAAAATAATTTTCAAGCAAATGTTGATATTTCTAATTCAGACGTTTAGGCGTTAACTACGCTATACATAATAATAGCGTAGTTAATGCATTGGAATTATACTGAAGCTGGATTGTTTCTTAACGTGTTTTAAAGTTGGAATAATGCCCCAGTTGTTGCACGAGTCATTTAAAGAAACTAAATGGTGGGTAATAGTAGTTTATGTAACTGTTACGTAATAAGGGTCCTTAAAACATGTGTGTGGTTTTACGAAATGAGCCGCATGCGAATTTCATAATAAGATCACACGGGTGTTTAAGGCCTAATTACGTACAGTTGCATACACTGCTTTATCTACACTCATATTATTTATTCTAAATGCCTTATTTGGAAACCATAGAATGGCCGCCATTGCACCGCCATGGCCAACTCTCGTGCGCCGGCGGTCGCGCGGGCGCGTGTCGGGCTGTCGGCGGATGCGCGGGAGGGTGCAGGTGTACATTATGTTATCAAAACTCATAGCACATCAATAATTGAGCATGAAAAGTTAAAATTACGTTACTGCCACGGATAAAAAGCTTATCATAGTAAAATCGGTCGTGGTAATGCTAGCCATTGCCTACCGTTTTCGTACACGTTTTAGAGAACTTACAATATGAGTGTAGATAAAGTAAATAAATAAACTCACATTATAAATAATCTATTATGACATTCATTGAAATAATAGATTAATTATAATGTGAGTTTATTTATTCACATTAGTTAGGTTATTTACTATAATTTTTGACATAATATTATTATTATTTGAATAATCCAGGCCAGTCCATCTCCTGACGATCTAGGTGTAGATTAGGGATGCCACCGATATTCATATTCGCATTCGTATAATGTGAATATTTGGGAGCGTCAGAATGACAGGACAGATTTTTATAGAGCGGTAACTCCAAGTTTTAGTACCTTTTTTGCAATATTTTGTACCATTCATGAAAAAAAAATTATTTGTAAAATAAAGTGGTCAGCCATTCTGACGTTATATCGACACCATCTTTCGGAAAAGATTTAGTACCCATTTTGTACCTTCATTGATTAATTTTCTTATTTTATTTCGACTTACTTGCTGCAGTCATACTAGTTACTGGAGCCGCAGTACTCTAAATTTATCAAAATTCCTACCACAGTTGGTAGTTGGCTTCCAAATAACGTTGTAGAGGACATCTCGGAGATCATGAAAACGCAAGTCATAAAGGTCCGAAATGGCAGGGTGTTAATTCAATAACTAAGTCCAACTCCTATTAAAAGTCAATCCGTAAAGCTGCTTTTCGTGTACGAACATTCGCATGGGCGAATATTATGAGAGAAACGATATTCGTGACATCCCTAAGGGTCAGTTGCACCAACCACTGTTGACGGACTCATCAGCGTCTCACAGCAAGAAACTATGAAATTTCCATACAATAAAATTTAGCGAACGTTTTAACGGTGCGGTGCTAAGTGTACTCGTAGATTTAAGTATCTGTAAGTTGGTACTCATGCATTAAACCGCAATAAAATACCAAGGGGTGGTCGTTTTAAAACCATACCGATGCAGCACTATCCAGTTTTATATTTAATCGTTACTAATGCATTTCTTTGCGTATCTACCTTTTATTTCCTTCTTTGATTTACGTGTGGAGTTATTCATAGTTTATACGGACCTTGGGTGCACGCATTAACATTTTTCAACGCATTGGAACAAAACTTACGTAATTGAGAGAGTTCAAAGTTGGAATCATAAATACTCGATGTTTAGAGAATTATGTTTTTTTTAAATTTGCATCTAACTATAAGACTGACAAAAGATGTAGTGATTTTGTATAACGTAATTTCTTTCCGTCAAACGGTACCTTTTCCATACAACTCACCATTAACCTCAAAACTTCACAGGTAACTACTGAAATTAGATTAAACCGTACTCTGGAGTACAATTCCCTATACCATATAGTAGTCACAGTATAGGCTGCTATTGGTTCCATTGAACGGCCCAGATTTCATTAATGCCGGCACTCTCCGTAAAATATGGTCCTCAGGTGAAAGGATAGCAACTAGGAATTTTCACCGAATCGTCCCTTTGCTTGATTTAATTGGTACTGCGCATTTCTGTCTGAAAAGAAGGGTTTAAAGGGTCTTATAGAGGTAGCATCTATAGTATCTACGCTATATATGTGCTACATGTTATATATAAGTATGTGCCACGTACAGTCACCGGCAATAGTATCTTCCTACATGAAGGCCGCAAAAATAAGTGACACGCTCTTATTTGTCGTGCAATAAGAGCGTGTCACATATTTTTGCGGCCTTCGAGTAAGCACTAAGCAGTTACTATTGCTGTAAGTATCAATAAGTATCAATGAATTACCCTAACTTTCACGTACTATCGGTTCCGATAGCAATTATGATTTCATAATTGCATACCCAATTTACGAACGAATTCATTGATAAATTGGATATGCAAATATAAACTCGATAGTACGTGAAAGCTATTGAAAGTTAAGGGTAATCCATTTGATACTTATTGTCCTTATTGACTGAGCGAGCAAAACGTCTACATTGATAGGGCGTTTGGTCCATCCATATCAGGCGCGGATCCAGGATTTCGTTCAGGGGGGGGGCACTTTCTTTCACAAAAAGTCTCGCGGTCCGCACCTATGGGCGCCGTAGTATACGAGGTTTTCGTTTCAGGGGCGGGGGGGGGCAACAGGGGCAATTGCCCCCCCCCCCCCCCTGTATCCGCGCCTGATCCATATCGTTTGTTAAATTAAAACAGTGGATACTTTGAGTCTGTGGTGTAACAAGAACCACTATACTGTAATATCATATGTGTATAATAATAAATAATAATATTTAATTATATACATACATACTTATATACATAAGCACTATATAATATTATCAATATTTATAAGGCATATCATAAATATAATAACATAAATATATATATATATATATATAAACATTCACTTTCACCCTAGTAATTACACGCAATACATAAATACATAATAAATATAATAAAATCAACATCGACACAAACACATTGTTCTAACAGCTGTGTCGCGGCCGATGAACAGGCCCTCATGTCGGCGTACGCTATGGACAAGCCCTCGTGCCGTGCGCAAAACCAAACCGGCTCTGCAGCGCGCGCGCACCGGCCGGCTGCGAGTTCCCGCCACGCCAGTCCGATACCTAACTAGACGGCGAATGCATGCCTCTCTGCGCTGCGCCGCGAATGCAAACCGCTTGCGCATTACGTCTTTATTTTTATTGTTTACATCTTTCCTTCGCTTACGCTTGCGACCGTTGTACTTACCGCTTCGCTACAATACAGCTGTGAAAGTGATTAGATTGTTTTATTGGAGTCAGATCCCGTCACCACCACACTGGTGACCCCTGTTTTGGACGAAAATCGCAACTTTCTTCTGGATTATATCAACACAACGGAGGCAAAACTGTAAGTCGAAACAATATTTCCGATGATGAAGGGAAAGATCAATTTAAAGACCCGATTGATGGCGATAAATCATCGCCGCTGACGCCGCAGGATAACGGTACTGCGCGCATTACCACTGGTGTCGACACATTCCGTGTCGGAGTCAAAATACCGGCGTTCTGGCCGCAAGAACCCGAAGTTTGGTTCAGACAAGTAGAAGGACAATTTTTACTGTCAAATATTTCTTCCTGTTCACGCAAATCAGCGCCATCTAGTTCAAATGTATTCGAGTCTAATAGAGTGAATGCGCACGATCTTTTGTTCTTGTCGCGCGGTCTGATATTGCTCACCCTCTGTTCGGCCAGCCGTCTTAGTAGGCAGACGTGCTGTCATTCGTCGCGGTGCGCGAGCCATTGGTTAAAATCAACATGGCGTAATTTAAGTGAAAGTGTAATCTAGGTTAAGGAAGAGAAATATACGTGTAAAGAGTGCCCGTTGTTTCTCTTCGAAACCCATCCGTCGTTACCGCAGCAGGCGAGGCGGCGTATCCGTCCACGAAAAGGACGGTGGTGGCTCAAAGGAACCTCTCTACAGCGCCGTGCCGGAGCGACTCGACTGCTACCAGAGAAGTATTAGAAAGTACTAACCGGCCTACCGCGGCGACTGGGCTGGTTTTGCGTACATTTTGGTGTGACTCATGAGAGGGAACAACCGCACGATAATAACAAAACCCGTGATTTGGGAAAATATCAAATAAAATCCCGTGATTGGGGCAAGATTGAAGCAATCCAGGGCCAAGAATCGCGCCACGGCAATCCGGGATTCGTCGAGTGGAATTTGCAGTCGTTGGCATTCATTGTGTAAATTCAATGCGCGATTACGTCATAAAGATACCAAGCAACGTGAAACGTGTCATTGTAGGACATTTGGAGGTCGCCAGAGTGAAGTCCGGTCCGGTTGACGTTTACCGGTTTGTGCTGAGTGAACGAACTGAATGGTAGGAACGACGTCGGGCGTCGTGGCGACAACCTTAGAGACTTTATATTATCTGTGACATTGGACTTCATTTGACAAATGTCAGTGTCAAAAGTCAAATTGTGTTGTTGTGCTATTTGTGATAGATTTCTCAACTATATGACGTGAAATAATTAGGATTAGATTAAATTGGATAGAATATAGCTTGGAATTGGGTTTTAAATAATCACAAATAGGTGATTGATTGAAAATACGCGCGGCGCGGTGAAGTATTTGTGTTTTACCAGGTAAGTGAATATCTATTCACAACATGTCACTCAAGGCTAAGGTACAGTTGGGTACGAGGTATCAAATGCTTATTGATTACGCTGGCACGGTGGCTGCCAGGTCCGGATCGTCAGCGACAGCGGTGGCCAAGCGGCATTTTGATCAGGTATATAAAACATATATCACGGCCTATGAGGCAGTACTGACAAGCGATACGGAACTAACAGAGGCGGAACGTCTCAAGTACCAGGAGCAGTTCGCCGAGATCAACCGACTTCTTATCCAACTGGATGAGGCATCAGGTGAGGAGTCAGAACAGACAGCTGGTGCAGCTAAGTATCACAGTAAGGTTAAGTTGCCTTTGGTACAACTGCCAACATATGGCGGGGATATGACAGAATGGATGTCATTCTATGACCTTTTTATGGCATTAGTCGATGCAGGTCCATTGTCTGATGCCGAGAAACACTATTACCTTCGAACTTCATTGCATGCGGAGGCCTTGACGGTAGTACAACACTTACCTATGGATGGAGCCAGCTACTCTGTAGCATTGGATCTTCTTAAGAAAAGGTACCATAACTCCCGACAGCTTGTGGACACCTTCATTGCGCGGATAGTCAATCTGCCCAATGTCGGGGGCCCGAATATAAATTTGCGAACTCAGTTTTATGATCCTCTGCGCGAGTCGATTCAGGCCCTAGAAAAGTTGAAGCAGCCGGTTTCTGAGTGGTCGTATTTAGTTGTTTACATGATGTTACAGAAGCTGCCTATTCGCATCAGAACCCTATTTGAGGAACGCTGTGGCACGGATCCTCAAGTTCTGCCAACGCTCGATCAGCTGCTGGCACTGCTGGATGAGCAGTGTCGGGTGCAGCAGGCAGTTCCCACTGCGGCAGCGGGAAGAGCACCGATGGGACGGCAGTCACCGAACAAGGGAAGATGCGGCAGAGCGTCCCCTCCACGTGTCCTAGCTGCGGAGCTGGAAGAAGCTGATCAGGCGAATCGGTCTAAAGGTCTGTGCACGTACTGTTCCAGTAGTGCACACTCTATATACAAATGTCCATTCTTCGCAAGGCTGGCTGTTTCGGAGAGGAAAACCTGGGTCAGGAAGAATGGTGCATGTTTTAAATGCCTTCGCTCTCATTACGCGAGAGAGTGTATGGCTCGTAATTGGTGCGGTGCGTGCCAGTCAGGGTCGCATAGCCCGTTGCTGTGCAGGGAGGAAGCGGAAGCCGCGGAAGCAGTGCACAGGTTCCATGAGCGAACCCCGGTCCCACCCACCAGAAGGGTAAGTACACCACCACAGCGTAGGTCCCCACCACGACACAGGGTGTCGACCCCGCCACAAGGGTCTTGGGCGCAGCGAGCTCAACAACCTCGTACGAGCCCGCCAAGGTGGAGAGAAGAGACTAGGTCGCCTCCTCCACAGCAGGTCCAGCCAGCTCAATTGATGACTGCTGGTCACATACCGCGCCCTCCGGTGGGAACGAGGGCCCGCCAGGCGCAGGAGTCTTTCCACAGCCTACGTTTCGGCACTTGAGGCAGCCCTGAGCGCCGTTCTTGAAATAAGGCTGCTGTTGATGTGCCATCGGAACCCCGGATGATGATGCCATCGATTCGGGTCAGTCCTACTGCAAAGGTTATGGTAAGGTCAGGCCGAGGCAATTATATTATGGCTAGATCACTATTGGACACCGGCGCGGGATGCTCGATAGTTAAGAAATCATTTGCAGATAAAATAGGATTACATCAACAGTATATAGGAAGTAACATTGTTGGGATTGGAAACCAACAGGTCAAGGTACCCGGTACCATTGCTAAAATAGTATTTAAGCCAGTAGGAAAATTAGTCCCTATAATTAGCGTTGTAGCAACCACCATGTTTACAGTTACAGGAAATATTCCGGCCTGTAACCATTACCTGAAGGCCCACTTAGATACGTCTAAACTCAGCCTGGCCGATCCCGATTTTGACAAATCTCAAGATGTAGACATCATTTTCGGCCTGGATGTGCTAAATTATATGTTCACTGGTTCAAAGATGCTCACGAACATTACAGGAGTGGAGGCCTACGGTACCTGGTTTGGAGATGTCCTCATGGGAGCCATCTGGACACACCCTGCTGACGCCTCGGCGCAGCAGTCGAGAGGAACGTCCGTGGAAGACTACGGAGTCCACGCTACCAAGCTTGAAGAGGTGCTGGAGAAGTTCTGGAAGGTGGAGCAGCCTCCAGAAGACCCACCAGATCATCCGGAACATTTGGAATGTGAAAGGTTGTATACTTCTACTACTAAACGTATGCCTGACGGGAAATACATGGTGCGGCTGCCCTTCTTGTCAGACAGACCCACGCTAGGCGAGACCAGAGCCATTGCTGTACGCAGGCTTCATTCGTTAGAGGCGAAGCTAGCCAAGAATCCAGTCTTGGCTGAGAAATATAAGGATTTCATGCGGGAATATGAGTCGCTAGGACACATGTCTAAATCCAGTTACCAGTTTGACTCGGAGCACTACTGTGTTCCGCATCATGCGATTTTCAAAAAATATTCAAATAAGCTTCGGGTGGTTTTTTCCGTAGCCTCGAAGAGTAGCAATGGAGTAGCTCTTAATGAATGCCTGCACTCAGGCAAGCCTCTTCAGAATGATATTACAAAGATATTGTTGAATTTCAGACGGCACCAGTTCGTGTTCACGGCCGACATCCGGATGATGTTCCGGCAGACGTGGATACACCCCAGTGATAGGCGCTATCAGCTGATCCTGTGGCGTGAGGACCCGTCGCAGGACATACAGGACAAACCATTCCGAAGAATGAGTTGAATGCAGCTCATATGGTTTGTAAACTCCTGAATCATGTCGCAGCGGCCTATGAAGACGAAATCGAGATTGATAGCATAAATGCGTGGTCTGATAGCAAAATCACGTTGTGTTGGCTTAACACCAAACCGCATCTGCTCCAGACATTTGAATGTAACAGAGTACAGGATATTCAGCAGTCGAAGCGACCAATGACATGGCGCTATGTCCGAGGTGAGTCCAACCCGGCCGACGTCGCGTCCCGAGGCGCCACCGCGAAGGGGCTCCTCAAATGCAAGTTGTGGTGGTCGCCGGAGTGGCTGCTCAAGGAGGAGTCACAGTGGCCGACGATGCCGGTCACCATGTCACCGGAGCTGCCAGGGTTCAAGCAGCTGGTTCATATCGCCAATGACGAGCAGACATGGGAGGACTTATTACTGTCGAGAGTCAGCTCGTATAGTAAACTCATAAACGTGACGTCGTACGTTTTGAGATTTTGCAGGAATATTCGTTTGCCGAAGCAGCAACGAAATTTAAAACAGAACCTTACTATCGAGGAAAATCGTGCAGCAACGGATCACTGGGTCAAGAAGGTTCAGTTGGATGCATACCAAGATGAGGTCATCTTACTGAAAAAAGGGAAGCTGGTATGCAAATCACTTCAGAAGTTGAGCGTCTTCGTGGACGATAATCATTTTATTCGAGTCGGAGGCAGACTACGTAATTCAAGCTTACGTTATGACGCAAAGCACCCAATGCTTATACCTAAGGACCACCGATGGTCACAATTATTGATGGAGCACTATCACCGGATCTATTGTCATGCTTCGACCAGTGCCCTGATCAATATACTTAGACAGCGATACTGGATTCTGTCAGCACGGCGTGAGGTGTCCCGTGTCATCAGGGGTTGTATGTCATGTTTCAGATTCAACGCGACAGATCAGGCGCCTTTCATGGCTGATCTGCCCGCGGACCGCGTCACGGCGACGCGTCCATTTTCCGGCGTAGCGACGGATTTCGCTGGCCCCTACTTGGTTAAAAGTAGCCAGCTCCGGAATGCTAAATCTGTTAAAGCTTACCTGTGTGTTTTTGTGTGTCTAGGTACCAAGGCGGTACACCTCGAGGTCGTCTCGTCGCTGAGCACCGAGGCATTCATCGCTGCGTTCACACGGTTTGTGAGTCGACGTGGGCTGCCCGCCCTCGTCCGGAGTGACCAAGGTATCAATTTTAAATCTGCTAGCTCATACCTCCGAGAGGTTAACCAAGCGGTCAAGAGTAGCAAGAACCTGCTTAAAAGAGAGATTGGGGACCGTATCCTGACCTTTGAAGGTCTGCAGACGGTATTCTGCAGGGCGGAAGCTATCCTCAACTCTAGAGCGCTGGTTCCAATGTCAGAGGATCCTTGTGACCTGGAAGTTCTCAGCCCAGGTCATTTTTTGATAGGTCAAACTTTGGTGTCATTACCTGAACCTTCCTGGAAGGACACGAATATGTCACGGCTGTCGCATTTTCAATTTATTCAAGCTGTAACTCAAAGTTTTGGGCTAGGTACCACTTAGAATATTTAAATAATTTGCAAGCCCGTAAATGATTTAGTCTTGATAAAGGATGAAAATTCCCCGCCTCTACAATGGCGTCGAGGTAGGGTCATTCAAGTTTTCAAAGGCTCCGACGGAGTCGTCAGGTCTGTAAAGTTGAAGACACAGATAGGCGAACTTGTACGCCCCGTTGTCAAATTGTGTAAATTACCTATGGAGCTTTAATTATTTGAGCAGCTCTTGTAAGTTAACAAATCTTGGTTTAAATTGTAGCAATTAGTACTAATAATCGTGAACTGTGTACCACTGTTTCCTCGGGAAACCATGTAACTAACTTAGTAAGTAGCTTATCTTTGTTGTTTTTACACTTTCATGATTCATATTTTGATATTATCTGGAATGTTATTGAGTGCAAGTGCACTGGATGGTCACAGATTACTTATGCTGTAGACACCTCATGTAACATTTATTAGTGTTAATAATTGTTTGTTTTCATATCTCTTGTTTATGCTAGATCGTAGCGATGTAAACTTCAGGTCTTCAGCTCACCTTTTCCCTGGGCCGGGAAGGAATGTTCACGCAAATCAGCGCCATCTAGTTCAAATGTATTCGAGTCTAATAGAGTGAATGCGCACGATCTTTTGTTCTTGTCGCGCGGTCTGATATTGCTCACCCTCTGTTCGGCCAGCCGTCTTAGTAGGCAGACGTGCTGTCATTCGTCGCGGTGCGCGAGCCATTGGTTAAAATCAACATGGCGTAATTTAAGTGAAAGTGTAATCTAGGTTAAGGAAGAGAAATATACGTGTAAAGAGTGCCCGTTGTTTCTCTTCGAAACCCATCCGTCGTTACCGCAGCAGGCGAGGCGGCGTATCCGTCCACGAAAAGGACGGTGGTGGCTCAAAGGAACCTCTCTACAGCGCCGTGCCGGAGCGACTCGACTGCTACCAGAGAAGTATTTGAAAGTACTAACCGGCCTACCGCGGCGACTGGGCTGGTTTTGCGTACACTTCCGACACGACAAAATTTTATTATGTGCTTTCTCAACTTGAACAACAGTATGCAGCTGAAGTTAAAGATATAATTTTAACCCCGCCCGCATCGAATAAATACGAAAAGTTGAAAAGTGAGCTGATTAAGCGCCTGTCAGCTTCTCGCGAGAAGAAATTGAAGACTCTTTTACTTCACGAAGAATTAGGTGACAGGAAGCCCTCACAGTTCTTAAGGCACCTGCAGCACATCGCCGGGCCAAGCGTTCCTGAGGATTTTTTAAAAACTATTTGGACGAGCCGCTTACCACATAATATTCAGGGCGCTGTTGCTACTCAGACGCAGTCCACGCTCGATTCTTTGGCAGATCTAGCAGATCGTGTATGGGACATAGCACCAGGTACTCCGCAGGTGGCAAGTGCTTCTGGTCAGCGTGGCAGTTCTGCTATGGATCACATGGCTATTCAAATCGCAGCGCTTTCGAGACAGGTGCAGGAGCTCTCCAACGAAGTGCGATCTCGTCCCAGACACAGAAATGGAGGTAAGCCGCAGCACCGTGGGCGTAGCAACAGTCAGCGACGCGGAGATGGGCAGCAGCGTTCGCAGTCAAATTATCGCAGGTTCCCGGTCTGCTGGTATCACTTCAAGTTCCAATCGCAGGCAACGAGGTGCGTGAAGCCGTGTGACTTTGCATCGGGAAACGAGCAGGGCAATCGGTAATGGCGGCCAACGATTGCCCCAGTTCCGGTCGCTTATTCGTCACAGATAAACGGTCAAAGATGCAGTTCCTGGTAGACACCGGAAGCGATCTTTGCGTTTTTCCAAAATCTGCATCACGCGAGTATCGACTGAAAACTAACTATTCGCAGCTAACGGAACCATCATCAGCACATACGGTCACATCCAGCTGAATCTGGATCTCGGGCTCCGCCGGGACTTCAGCTGGCAGTTTGTTGTAGCAGACGTCACCAAGGCCATCATCGGGGTCGACTTCGTATCTTTTTATAACTTAGCCGTCGACTGCCGGAATAAGCGCTTGCTGGATTGTACTACACTTTTATCAGCTATGGCAACGGCTGTGACTTCGAAGGATGCTGTGTCGTCTATTAAAACCCTCCACGGTGAGTCGAAGTACAATGGCATTTTAAAAGAGTACCCGGAGATAACACGGCCTCCCGGTATCCACCGCGAAGTAAAGCACAACACTTTGCATTACATCACTACAACCGATGGACCGCCAGTACACTGTACTCCGAGAAGACTAGCCCCGGATAAGTTGAAGATCGCCAAGACAGAGTTTGAGGCGATGCTCAAGAACGGAACAGCAAGGCCATCTTCGAGCCCCTGGTCTTCGCCGCTTCATCTGGCACCGAAAAAGGATAACGGTTGGAGACCCTGCGGGGATTACCGGCAACTAAACGCACGGACTATCCCAGACCGATACCCGCTCCGCCACATCCATGATTTCGCCCATCACCTGTCTGGTTGTACGGTCTTCTCCACCATAGACTTGGTGAAAGCGTACAACCAAATACCGGTGAATCCAGACGACATCGCGAAGACAGCAATTTCGACACCCTTCGGGTTATACGAGTTTCCATATATGACCTTTGGCCTCTGAAACGCTGGACAGACCTTTCAAAGATTCGTAGACGAGGTCACAAGGGAGATGGACTTCGTATTCGCGTACTTAGATGACTTCCTCATTTTTTCTAAGGATGAAGAGACTCATACTGGGCACCTGAAGCAGCTGTTTGGCAAACTTCGAGACTATGGGATCGTCATCAACCCGTCCAAATGCGTCTTTGCAGTACCTGAAGTAAAGTTTCTCGGATACCACATCTCAGTAGAAGGTACGAAGCCGTTAGCGACGAAGGTGGAAGCTGTCGAGTCATTTCCGGCACCAAGAACCGTTAAAGAGCTAAGGAGATTCTTGGGGATGCTTAATTTTTATAGGCGATTCATCCCTCAAGCAGCGCAATTACAAGCTCCACTGCACAGCTTACTGACATGATCAGTCAAAGGATCACAGCCAGTTGTGCTGAAGGACGAAACGATGAAGTCGTTTAACGACTGTAAGAAAAGTCTTTGCGACGCAGCCTTACTGGCACATCCAGATGGAAAAGCAGCTCTGGCACTGGTCACAGATGCATCAGACACGGCGCTGGGTGCCGTCTTGCAGCAGAAGAAGGGAGAAGATTGGCAGCCAATTGCGTTTTATTCAAAGAAGCTGAGCCCCGCGCAGCAAAAGTACTCACCATACGATCGGGAGCTGCTCGCAATATACAACGCAATTAAATATTTTAGGCACATGCTGGAGGCGCGAGTCTTTACGGTATTCACCGATCACAAGCCATTGTGCTTCGCCTTCGCGCCTCACAAATCCAACTGCTCACCAAGACAATTTCGCCACCTTGACCTGATATCTCAATTTACCACCGACATACAGCATATCTCAGGTAAGGATAACATTGTTGCCGATACGCTGTCAAGGTAGAAGAGCTAGAGAAGCCTATTGACCTTGTACGTCTCGCAGAAGCACAACACGAGGATGCCGAGCTGAAACAGATTTTAGACGGTGACACAACCCATACCATCAAGCTTAAGAAAATGATGATACCCAGTTCCCTCACCGAGCTATACTGTGACAATAGCACGTCGACCTTGAGACCATACGTGACCCCAGAATTTCGCCAACAAGTCTTCAACAGTCTACACTCGCTTGCCAAATATGAACAAAGACTGTCACAACTGGGCTCGAGCGTGCACAGCCTGCCAACGTTCAAAGATAACAAGGCACGTCCAAGCACCTTTGGGGACATACCAGCTACCAAAAGCCAGATTCTTGCATGTCCACATTGACATCATCGGACCACAGCCACCATCCGAGGGTTACCGCTACTGCCTTACAGCGATTGACCGGTTTACACGTTGGCCGGAAGCTATACCTATGATGGATATAACAGCGGAGACAGTTGCCAAGACTCTTCTGTCCGTTTGGATATCCCGATTTGGCTGTCCTGTCGACATCGTGACAGACCGCGGGAGACAATTTGAATCAGCCCTCTTCGCCTGCTTGGCGAAAATAGCTGGATTCAAACATAGACGTACTACGGCGTACCACCCCGCCTGTAATGGACTGATTGAGAGGTTCCACAGGCAGCTGAAGGCAGCCATAGTCTGTCACGCTCAAGTGAACTGGACAGAAACTTTGCCACTGGTCTTACTAGGAATAAGGAGCGCCTACAAAGAAGACCTGCAAACATCCTCCGCGGAGCTGGTGTACGGAGAAACTCTGAGACTGCCTGGGGAGTTCTTTCAGCCCACTGATGATAAGGCAACAACTGATGTCACCGACTTTGCTACTCGACTGCACAATATTACCCAGCGGCTGCACCCTGTGCCAACTTCGAGGCATGGACATAAGAGAACATTCGTGTTTAAAGACCTGAAGACAGCCACTCACGTCTTCGTAAGAGAAGACGCTGTACGTGGCGCGTTAACGCCAGCCTACACTGGGCCTCACGCAGTAGTGGAACGAGGAGAGAAAGTCTGGAAGCTAAGAATACATGGAAAGGAGTCCACTGTTTCCATTGACAGGCTCAAACCGGCTTATACGCTCGACGATAGCATTAGCCCCGCCTCTATAGTACCTGAAAGAAAAGTGATTACACACCCCCAAAAGACCAGTCAAACCGTGAAGGATAATAAGCCAAAAACTCATACCAGATCCGGCAGACAAGTACGATTTCCAGATTATTATCGCCCGTAAGACGGTCTCTGGGAGGGAGTGATGTGGTGTAACAAGAACCACTATACTGTAATATCATATGTGTATAATAATAAATAATAATATTTAATTATATACATACATACTTATATACATAAGCACTATATGTATAATATTATCAATATTTATAATGCATATCATAAATATAATAACATAAATATATATATAAAAACATTCACTTTCACCCTAGTAATTACACGCAATACATCAATACATAATAAATATAATAAAATCAACATCGACACAAACACATTGTTCTAACAGCTGTGTCGCGGCCGATGAACAGGCCCTCATGTCGGCGTACGCTATGGACAAGCCCTCGTGCCGTGCGCAAAACCAAACCGGCTCTGCAGCGCGCGCGCATGCGCCCGCGCACCGGCCGGCTGCGAGTTCCCGCCACGCCAGTCCGATACCTAACTAGACGGCGAATGCATGCCTCTCTGCGCTGCGCCGCGAATGCAAACCGCTTGCGCATTACGTCTTTATTTTTATTGTTTACATCTTTCCTTCGCTTACGCTTGCGACCGTTGTACTTACCGCTTCGCTACAATACAGCTGTGAAAGTGATTAGATTGTTTTATTGGAGTCAGATCCCGTCACCACCACAAGTCATTTGCTATTTCCAGAGATCCCCAAAATTTTATTTTTGCCTACGGATTGTTTTTAGAAAAATCTCAAAGGCGGACTCGTTTAAGCTCGATTTAACAAATAAAGATCTATATTCTTGATTTTGTAATCTCTATAGCTTACAAAATCCCCGGGGTCCACAATTTTTTTGAAGTCTGGGGTAGATAGAAAATGACCCAACGTGTCCGCCATTTTTATTTAGCAAACGATGACCAAAGGTCCTGTATAAAGTTTATATACCGCCATACATTAGTTGTAACCAATTTATAGAGGTCGGCATCAGCGCCAAACGTAGCGCTCGGAGCCCCGTCCCCGTCCAAGTTCCCTTGATAACGGCTCACAAGTCACAAGTTCAACTCAAACTGTCATAGCGAGGTGTCTGCGGGTCTCGAGTGTTTTTAGAAATGCCTAGAGTTGCGCAAACGGGTGCTATCCGGTTACAGAGACAAGTGTCAGTCTTAAAATTACTTGTCTTTGTAACGCCACACGATTAGTACTTTAAGATTGATGTTTTGGTCTTAAGTAAACACAAATATTTTGAAATAAAAGTGACAGTGAAGCTTTGGATTTATCACACACTTATTTTTAACATCATTATTATACTTCTTACTGATTTTAGGCATAATTATGTCTCCTCCTCTTATTATACATATGAGAGGGTATATTATAGGCTATAGACCTAACCCTAAAGGCCCTGTTACACTTTACTTTTTTTAGTGTCCTAACTAACATCCTAATTAGGATCCTAACTTTTTTCAATAGTAAATTTACTTGCTAAATGCGGTTAGACTTGACTAAATTTAGAAACTAAATCATTTAGAAAGCTAACTAGTACTAGTGTAACAGGCCTTTAACCCAATGCAGACACACTTTATACACGATAGTGGGCCGTATTCTAACTTTTAAAAACGTTTACATACCATACAACTCCACAATATACCTAGCGCCAAACGTCTGAATCAGCAATATCAGTATTGGCTTAAAAATGATTCCGATGAAACTTTACTCCAATACAAATTTAATATTGGTTAATTATTGTTATGTGTACGAGTTATGTTCGAGATATATTGTTTTAGTACATTACTTACCAAGGACTGTAAAAGAAAGAAAGAGCCGCAGGCGAGGGTTGTAAATATGCGATAGAGGGCTTTCTTTTTTACTGCCCGTGGTGAGTACACAATTTTACGTCTCCACCTGGCCATAATGCGAATTTTACCGTACGCATAGCGTGCGGTAAAACTCACATTACGGCCAGGTGTGACGTAAATGTATTTTAAAAATAGAATACCACACTTTGAATGTTTTTAGTTGTATGCAGGTCTCTTTACGATTTATTCCATAAGCAAAGTGTCTACTGTTACGCTGTCAATCACCCGAGGCCGTATTCTAACTTTGAAACACGTTTAGATATGAACTTCAATACAACTCCAATGCATAAACTACGCAATACAGCTAGCGCTTAAACGTCTGAATCAGAAATATCAGAATTTGCATGAAACTTATTCCGATGCAACTCCAATACAACTTCAATATTGGTTGTGTGTTGGAGATATGTTTAAGATAAATTGTGTTTTAATGTTTTGTTTATGTATTTTAAAATTAAATCTAGGTGTTCATCCTTACACCCTGGAGCCTAATGGGTCGCGCACTGTACGGTTTAAGAGGAATTTCCTCCCACGAACGCTGCGACTGTGGAATGAACTCCCTGCCGAGGTTTTCCCAGCGGGCTACAGTATGAGGTTCTTCAAAAAAGGAGTGTATAGGTTCTTAAAGGGTAGGCAACGCGCATGTGAATCCTCTGGGGTTGCAGGCGTCCATAGGCTACGGTAACTGCTTACCATCAGGCGGGCCGTATGCTTGTTTGCCACCGTCGTGGTATTAAAAAAAAAAAACAAATAATCAACCAATATTGAAGTTGTATTGTAGTTGCATCGGAATAATTTTCAAGCAAATTCTGATATTTTTGATTGAGTTTGACGCTATTGACGTTTAGGCGCTAAGTGTATTGCCGTAGTTACGGCATTGGATTTCTATTGAAGTTAGATCGTGTCTAAATGTGTTTTAAAGTTAGAATACGGCCCCAGGATATTTACTTTACCAGTCTTTATAATTTTATTGTCTCTGGCCCCACGTTAAGTGGCAAAGTTGTCGCAACTCGCCGCCACTGGGATGCCATTGACGAACTTCGATATTAGGCGAACAAACTTGGAGTTCATTAGCCATTATTTGAAGCCTTTGTAGCTTTATTGATGTTAAATTTCGGGCGTAGTTAACTTTGAGCGGTTGATGAAAATATGGAAATGTTTAAATTGGCAATATATACATTACTGACTTCTTACTTAAGAGTCACATGAATCTTAAAATAATGTAAGGACAACATCACGCGTCTCTGTTTTTTCGTTATTTTTAACCGACTTCAATTTCATAGAAGAAGGAGGTTCTGTATTCGGTTTGGGCTTTTTTTTATGTATGTTCACCGATTACTCCGAGACGCGTGGTCCGATGTAAATAATTCTTTTTTTGTTTGAAAGGGTCTACTTCCAAGGTGGTCCCATATTAATCTGGTGCTGGTCTGACGATGGGATCTATGAGGAATTGAGGGAACTCCTCAATTTTTAAAGGTATACGTATGGTGATTTGGGTGTTTTCTTAAGCAACTCGAGGATTTTCTCTCGAAAACCACCGATTTGATGAAGTGGACCTCTTGGTGATGGTTGTTTTTATGATAATGATGATGATTTTTTTAAATGTAGGATGTTGAGCGATTACTCCGAGACCCGTGGTCCAATTTGAGGAATTCTTCTTTTGTTTGAAAGTAACTACCTTTAAGATGGTTCTACATTAATCTGGTGCTGTTCTGATGATGGGATCCATGAGGAATTGAGGGAACTCCTCAATTTTTAAAGGCACATGTATGGTGATTTAGGTGTTTTCTTAAGCAACGCGAGGATTTTTTCTCGAAATCCACCAATTTGATGAAGTGAACCTCATGATGATGGTTGTTTTGATGATAATTATCATGAGTTTTTTAAATGTAGGATGTTCAGCGATTACTCCGAGACCCATATGGTCCGATTTCAGAAGAATTCCGGAAATCGGCCAAAAAAAAGATTTTTTTTTTGTTTGAAAGGAACTACCTTTGAGATAGTTCCACATTAATCTGGTGCTGTTCTGATGATGGTATCCATGAGGAATTGAGCGAACTCCTAAATTTTGAATGGCACATAATGGTGATTTGGTTGTTATTTTAAGCAACTCAAGCATTTCCTCTCCAAAACCACTAATTTCATGGAGTGGACCTAATGATCAAGACCACATATGATATGTGGAACTTTCCTTACTGCATTGAGTACGTATCATGAACTTTTTCTAATATATCTTCACCGATTATTGCGAGATCCGTTGTCCGATTATGATAATTTTATAACCACTAAAAATGGAAAAATAAAAACTTTTTACAAAAAAAAGATAAACCGACTTCAAAAAGGATAAAATATTATACGCATATAAATATTATATTATTTATATGCGTTACAAACTGATATGTTTAAAGTCGGTGCCAAGCCAAAAAGTTACAATACCGGCAAATCAGCTTCAAGTCTGAAAATCACATAACATTTCGATTCCTACTTATATTGCAAAGGTGAATGTGAATCTATCTGTTACATTTTCACGTCTAAACTACTAATCCAATTTTGATGAAAAGAGGTACCCATGTAAATATACTCTGATACACGTCTACTTTGTCAATAATCAGAAAAAGGCGGCAAATTAAAAAAATATATAAACACGTATTCCTTCCATAGAAAATTTAAATATCGCGCCTTTTTCTACTGAAAAGGTGGGTCCCACACACCCAGTGTGTCTGAGTATAGAAAGATCAATCCTGCCATTGAATTCCTTTACACTTCGATATTACACCTTAGATGAAGTAGGATAAATAATTCAAACCGAAGCACGGGCTCCGTTCGAGATATGGTTAGTCCGAAAACTAGTAAAAAAGTTTATTAACAAACATCATAAGACGCGTGATTTTACTTTCTCTCTGTACTTGAATGAAAACCTACGTGCAGTCAATACCGTATTAGAATAGTTCTATAGTATGAAGAACAATTCACTGAACACATACGCCTCGTTCGTATTAACTGTTTTGTGATTTTCAGACTTGAAGCTGATTTGCCGGTATTGTAACTTTTTGGCTTGGCACCGACTTCAAACATATCAGTGTGTAACGCATATAAATAACTAGCCTTTTCCCGCGGCTTCGCCCGCGTACTGTAAGTACTCAAAAAGGATACGATACCCATGTTGATTTTCAGACTTTGTGACCACATTAGCCCCTTTTGGGGGTTGAATTTTCAAAAAACCTGAAACACGTGTTTACTTATTTATCGTTAGGAATATTCCTGTGAAGTTTGGAATAAAATAGTCTAACAAATCTTGATTCGCCATACAAACTTTGGACCCCCATTTTACCCCCTTTGGGGGTGAATTTTGAAAAATCCTTTCTCAGTGCATCCCTAGACCTTACAAGGAACCTACGTGCCAAATTTGGAATCTCTAAAACCAGCGGTTTGGGCTGTGCGTTGATATGTCAGTCAGTCAGTCAGTCAGTCAGTCAGTCAGTTTCTTCTTTTATATATTTAGATATAATAGTTTATTTTATCCTTTTTGAAGTCTGTTTATCTTTTTTTGTAAAAAGTTTTTATGTATTTATAGATTAGGCATATATGATGATTTTTTTTTCATAAGTATACTTATATGGTAGCAATCGATTCGTTTTGTTGTGAGGATCAAAATAAATATCTATATAGGGTATAAATGCGTTAAAGCAACACAAAAGTCAGAATTAACACTTGTTTTTCTACTTAAGTCTGAGATTTGTTTTTCTAAACGCTCCTAACAATATGGAAATAGTATGTTTTTTGTATACTACAATCACTTACTATATTTTTATTTTTTTATTATTTAAATTCAAAATTTGTTTCTAACTGTTGTTGATGGATTATTATAATTTGGAAATTTATGTTGAAGACACAGTTCAGGTAAGGGTTTGTTTGTTTTTTTGTTTGTTTTTGTGTTTTTTTTTGTATGGACGAAACCTGTGTTGCGGATTTAAAAAGATTGTATTTGACTTTATTTTTCTCGTATGTCAATAAATTATCTACTCAAATTAAAATGCAGTTCAGGTAAGAAAGTATACTCGTATCAAACTTGTATCTAATTCATTTTGAAATGGTCAGATTTGGACTCATCTTTTTTCTTTGGTATTTTTCTTAAACTATAACTTATTGTTGGTTAATCTAACCTTGGTTTGATATGTTTTCTTATAGAACAACGCACTTATATGTATTTTTAAGTTTTGATGTACTGTTGTTTTGAAAAAATAAGTCCCGCAGAGTTTCTTGCCGGTCATAATTCTTCTTGGGTTAGAGGTGTAGTGTAGGGTTAGAACCGGTGTAGTTTGATTTTTTTCTCTCTTTTACTTTGATAAACTATCTGACGTGTAAAAGTGCCCTTGTGGCCTAATACTTACTGAATAAATGTTTGAGTTTGAGTTTGACAAAAAAATTGCTATTTTCAACCGACTTCAAGATTTCGAAGGAGGAGGTTATCAATTCGTCGGGATCTTTGTTTTTGCTACTTTTTTTTTTTTGATGTATGTTCACCGATTATTCGAAGACGGCTAGACCGATTTGGAAAATTCTTATTTTGTTTGAAAGCGTATACTTCACAGTTGGTCCCATTGTAACCATGTCAGGATCTGATGATGGGATCCTGGAGAAATCGAGGGAACTCTTCAACTATTATAGGCACACCTATGGTGATTTGAGTATTTTTTATAGCAGATCGAGCATTTGGTGTTGGAAAGGTGGATGCTTAGTGAAGTCGGTTCTTTTTTGTTTAAAACTATTACAGTGAAATGTTGCGTCCTTGTACAGGGTGTGACAAAAATACTGGTGATCCGTTTAAGGGCCATACTATGCCATTATCGTTTATGAAAAACTTTTTTAATACAATTGCTCAAAAAGTTTAGTTTATGTAGCTGAAAATCGTGCGTAAAGTTTGATTTTATGCACTAGTGCTAAACAGTAATCTGATCTGCAAATCGTGCGTAAAGTTTGATTTTACGCACGATTTGCAGATCAGAATTTTAAATAAATGAATAGTATTACTTGAACAACGCGCGATTGAATGAAGATGTCTTTCGTACACTGACAGAATATAAATGTAATTTTATTTCATTGTAGTTTTTTAGCAATTGTATTAAAAAACCTTGTTCGACACACGTGCAGAAGTGTCATTTTCACTCGTCCCGAGTCTTGACCCTCGCCTCTCGGCTCGGGCCAAGTAACCTCGGTACTCGTGCAAAACGACATACTTCTCGCACTTGTATCGAAAACTACTATTTCGCCTCAATTTTTTTTTCTTCTTCTTTTTCTTAGTCTCAGTACGATACCAATTACGCCCTTAAACGAATCACCACTATTTTTGTCACATCCTGTATATGGTTGCCATACAATTTATTTTACAGTATAATGTTGAAAATCGAATGGTAGGGTAATTGTGCTACTTTTCGTCCACTTATCGATTTTGCCAGCTTTGTGATGCAAAAAGAATATCTTAAAGTACCCTTACTTAAATGTAATATATTTCATTTTATAGCTTATATAGTCTAGTTTATGTTAATATTACGCGATAATTATCCATACTTGCGAGATTTTGTATAAAAAATATTATTTGAAAAAGTGGGGTTATTGTTAGTTTTCGTCCATAAATGTCAGTTTTCCGTCCTGGGCTCTGCTAGTTTTCGTCCACTGAGTAGGGCGATTATTTCTGAAAATATTCACTTAATCAAAAAATGATGAAACAAACCTCAATGTTATTTTTAAAGTCCTATCGATTGATGTGCAACATGATGATATTTGGTAAAAAAAAATTGTTACATGTATGGAAAACCCCTTGTGGCTCACCCCTAAAAATATTTTTTTCAGCAATTTTACTACAATACTAAGTAGGGGTATACAAAATACACCTTCTGTTAGAATTTCATCAATATTAGTTATAGTCTCCAAATAAAAAATGGCCATGGTATACGGACGAACTACGGATATGACGAAACTATAAGGTTTCCGTTTTTGCCATTTTGGCTACGGAATCCTAAAAACTAATGATAGTAAGGATTAACACCGTGTTTCTTTATTTCCGTTAATTTTAACATACTGCAGTTACTGGTCATATGTTTTCGGCAGAGGGGAACGCCTGTAATGGCGACTTGGCATAAGTAGCTAAGCGGGTGAGATGTTCTAAATGTACTTGACACGACTTTATAATTCCCTCATATGAGATTTCCCTCCTCACCTCTACCTGAAGGTAAGCCTTCAGCTATCATATCATATCTAGTCAAGTAGTCACTTCGATTCTATGAAGAATGCCATTTAGTTTTTTTTTAGAAGGTACTTGGGTCATATAAAGGTAAGCTGAATCTTGCTGTAGTTTAAGTAGTACTTGCGTATGGTTTGTTGCGTCGTCTCTCCATTCTCAGGGGGCTGGTTTGCAAAAATAAGGCAGCCTAAGTCCTACCCCGGGTTTAAGTTTTCTTCATGTCAAAATTAGTTGTTAAGCCGTGTAAATATAACATTTAACAACAAAGGACGAGCAAACGGACAGTATGAACAAGTTGTTAATAAGATTTTTCATCACAGAGTTTAGACCGGTCAAAAATGGGTAAAAGGAGTAGTTAAGCGGGCGAGTTCTTTAAAATGTGCTGAAGACGGCTTTATTGTTAAGAAACTAAGAGCGTGTCAAGTTCATTCTGAACACCTCACCCGCTTAGTTATGCTGCTATGTGTACCAATTTTGTAACCCCATCCCTTATTTACCTTCGAATACTTCGAGAAACAATTTAACTCTGAATTAGTTATTGCAATAGCAAAGTTTATGGGGTGTTATAAAATACGAGAGAGCCTCCAGGCATCTCAGGGGACGGGTAAGTAGGTCAATCGATAGTATACGTTATAATCAGCATATCGACACCCTTTCTGCAAGATCATTCTAAAGGCCCTCAAACATCGTCAGTAATAAAGCTACATAAAAATTTTAAACAAAACAGAACCGACTTCACTCAGCATCCACCTTTCCAACAGCAAATGCTCGAGCTACTGTAAAATATACTGAAATCACTATATAGGTGTGCCTATAATACTTGAAGAGTTCCCTCGATTTCTCCAGGATCCCATCATCAGATCCTGACTTTGTTACAATGGAACCAACAGTAAAGTATACACTTTCAAACAAAAAAATAATTTTCCAAATCGGCCCAGCCGTCTTCTAATAATCGGTGAACATACATTAGAAAAAAATAGCAAAAACAAAGATCCCGACGAATTGATAACCTCCTCCTTCGAAATCTTGAAGTCGGTTGAAAGGGACGAGTACAGCAGAATAAGTAGCTTAAAGGAAGAGGTGTTCAAAATGACCTTCACACGCTCTTATTCTCTTAACAATAAAGTCGTCTCCAGCACATTTTGAAGCTCACCCGCTTAGCTTTTTCTACCCATTTTTTACCGGTCTAAATGGTGATGAAAAATCTCATAAACAACTTTTTCATACTGTGCGTTTGCTCGTCCTTTGCTGTTTAAATGTTACATTTACACGGCTTAACAACTAAACCGATTTTGGCATGAAGAAAACTTAAAGGCCCATTTACACATTGATTAGTGTTATGTGCGAGTCCATACATTTTCTACTTGTGTTTAGTATCAAATGTATGAACTAATAATATAAAAGTATGTTATTCAATCAAATACAAACACTGAAAACATTGAAAAAATAATCAACCCAGCAGGATTTGAACCTCGCATCGATACGCCTTACCGGGGCTCGATCGCTTTACCAATTAAGCTATGGTTTCAGTTACTGAGTTGACGAAATTCTCAATGCCTTCAATCATCTTTTTGCATTTATTTTTACATCGACTTTATAGCAGCCGTAAGCGACATCTAGGTGCTAACTACTAGAGTTAGATACCCTTCCCGCCCACCCTTTTACAAGTGTCACAACGGATATTTGATTGAATAACATACTATTGTATGAGTGGAATGCCCCACCTTAAAAAACATGTAAAATAATTATGAGTTGATAGCAGCGCCATCTATTATTTCCGTTGTGACACTTGTAAAAGGGTCGGCGGGAAGGGTATCTAACTCTAGTAGTTAGCACCTAGATGTCGCTTACGGCTGCTATAAAGTCGATGTAAAAATAAATGCAAAAAGATGATTGAAGGCATTGAGAATTTCGTCAACTCAGTAACTGAACCCATAGCTTAATTGGTAAAGCGATCGAGCCCCGGTAAGGCGTATCGATGCGAGGTTCAAATCCTGCTGGGTTGATTATTTTTTCAATGTTTTCAGTGTTTGTATTTGATTGAATAACATACTATTGTATGAGTGGAATGCCCCACCTTAAAAAACATGTAAAATAATTATGAGTTGATAGCAGCGCCATCTATTATTTCCGTTGTGACACTTGTAAAAGGGTCGGCAGGAAGGGTATCTAACTCTAGTAGTTAGCACCTAGATGTCGCTTACGGCTGCTATAAAGTCGATGTAAAAATAAATGCAAAAAGATGATTGAAGGCATTGAGAATTTCGTCAACTCAGTAACTGAACCCATAGCTTAATTGGTAAAGCGATCGAGCCCCGGTAAGGCGTATCGATGCGAGGTTCAAATCCTGCTGGGTTGATTATTTTTTCAATGTTTTCAGTGTTTGTATTTGATTGAATAACATACTATTGTATGAGTGGAATGCCCCACCTTAAAAAACATGTAAAATAATTATGAGTTGATAGCAGCGCCATCTATTATTTCCGTTGTGACACTTGTAAAAGGGTCGGCGGGAAGGGTATCTAACTCTAGTAGTTAGCACCTAGATGTCGCTTACGGCTGCTATAAAGTCGATGTAAAAATAAATGCAAAAAGATAATTGAAGGCATTGAGAATTTCGTCAACTCAGTAACTGAACCCATAGCTTAATTGGTAAAGCGATCGAGCCCCGGTAAGGCGTATCGATGCGAGGTTCAAATCCTGCTGGGTTGATTATTTTTTCAATGTTTTCAGTGTTTGTATTTGATTGAATAACATACTATTGTATAAGTGGAATGCCCCACCTTAAAAAACATGTAAAATAATTATGAGTTGATAGCAGCGCCATCTATTATTTCCGTTGTGACACTTGTAAAAGGGTCGGCGGGAAGGGTATCTAACTCTAGTAGTTAGCACCTAGATGTCGCTTACGGCTGCTATAAAGTCGATGTAAAAATAAATGCAAAAAGATGATTGAAGGCATTGAGAATTTCGTCAACTCAGTAACTGAACCCATAGCTTATTTGATTGAATAACATACTATTATATGAGTGGTATGCCCCACCTTAAAAAACATGTAAAATAATTATAATAATATAATAAATAAAGGAGGATTCACTGTGATTTTTGGGGTGACACTACATTATCCGCACCGGGTGCCACCCATGCTCGCTACGCCACTGCCTACATCCTACATCCGATATCGAAATGTGAAAGCATGAAAATCAAAGCAGAGCAAAGCAAAGCATGAAATCCGATAATGTGAAAGCGATCTTAAGCCCGGAGTAAGACATAGGCTGCTTTATTTTTGCAAACCAGCTCCCTGAGAATGAAGAAATTACGCAATAAACTATACGCAAGTACTTAAACTAAAACAAGATTCATCTTACCTTTCTATGATCCAAGTACCCACCTTCTAAAAAAACTAAATGGCATTCTAAATATTTATAACGGCTTACTCACGTAATTTTAGCCTTTATAAGGCAGAGGGAATATATTTCCCACCATTATTTGAACTTTATCTCAAAGTGATAGGGTTCAATTTCGCCTAATTTCTGAAACTCTTTTGCCTTATAAAGGGTTAAGTCGGTTTTTGCTCGACATGTTTCGATCAATTTACGATGATCATTTTCACGAAAAATCGAGCAAAAATCGACTTAAATGAATCGACGTTAGTAACCCGTTATAAATATTTTTAATATGTTAGAGTCTCACGAAAGTTTTATAGTTAAATGGCATTCTTCATAGAAGCGAAGTGACTAGATATGATATGATAGCTAAGAAGTAGAGGTGAGGAGGGAAATTACTCATGACATGCCCTCATGGGAATAGTCGCAAAAGTGTCCAGCTGTAAGCTGTAAATAAGAGTTCTAAATATCTCCAGAGTGGCGCTAACACATAGCTAGCAGTTGACGGAGTGAAGTGCACTCAGTGCGCTGCTTTGGAAAATTCAATATTTGATGACTAAAGTAAGGTACAAATCCTCAACCTAACCGAAATAACCTAACCTAACCATTACTCTCCAGCTATTGTTGATGCCACCCTTATTTAATGGGCTGACAAAAGCTAAATTCTCCCTCCCTATCGTTTTCAGCGCGAGTGAAAGAGAAACACTGTATTACGATTAGTATGGGAGCTCATTGCAAATTTTGCAAAATGATGAATAAAAAAAAACTACGCATTAATTGAGAAATATAAAACAACGAAGTTTTTAGTATTATTGTGGTGGAATTTTGTCCTTAGTTACAGACGTATAAGTCAAGAAACTAAAGACATACAACTGTTTAAAGCTTATTTTAAGATGTAACTTTGAAATTATTTTCTATCGAGCCGGTTTCGTCCAACCGTGTATCGGAATTAACGAAGTTCTTCCAAATATAACGAATATTAACATACATTTTTTTTACTTTCTCAAAAAGTTATAGCTAAAAAACTGTTTGAGTAAAGTCAATTTGAAGGTCATCGGGTGTTGTCAGCCTCTTTTGACGGACACTTTTGGATACACAGAGATTTTCCTCCTGACCCCTACCCTCCATAGTACAAAGCAGGGATAGTTACCGGTATATATTACTAAAAATCAAAATAGCGCCCAACTTTCACAATATTTACATTATATTTAAAAATTTAATATAGGTAAGGGCCATAAATTATCAGATTATTCAGAGAAAATTCATCAGAAGCATTAATTAAAACCTGAGATACCGAAAATGAATACCGGTTAATTTATATGAAAATAATACCGGGATTCGATCCCTGGTACAAAGTACGAGTACAAATGGTTGGTGCAACGAACGCTCCCCAAGCAGCACAAACGCTGTATTACATAGGCCGTTGGAACTTAATTACAGCCTTGAGCTGTTAAAAGTCTGTATAAAAGCTGTTCTTGTAGGTGAAAGCTGAATAAAAGTAATCTAGGCAGCTTCGAAATGCTTTAAGCTGTTTAACGGTCATAGATTCAGACAAAAACTGGATATGGTGTTCCAATGAGTAAGTTATACAGCAGTTTTGCAGCATGTAGCGTCATATGCTGTATAAAACAACTTCGTAATACTGTAAGCTGTATAAGAGTAAATCACTTAGCAATTAGCTGGAAAAGGGTTGCATGTGAAGTGGTTATACAACTTATATACAGCTTATAGCGTCTTAGGCTGTATTAAGGTAGCATTAAACACTTTAAGCTTTTTAAAGGTGTTTTCTAACATCTCTTATACAGCTTTAAGCTGTATAATGGTGTTTTGTGGTATATATGCTGCATATAAGTGTTACTTGTGGCCATTATAACACTAACTGTGTAGCATATTACTTTAAGTGTCCAATGCAGCTTTTGGCTGTTAAATGATAATAAATTACGAACTTATACAGCTTAAAGCTGAAACTGCTGTATTACAACACTGTAATACAGCAGATATACTAGCATGTGCTGTATAATAGAACAATTAGACACCTATTTACAGCGGAAAGGAGTTAAAGTGCAGTACTGACTTTCTAACGCTGTATAAAAAATACGCCATTACGCAATAACTAAATAAATTACAATATTATTTATAAATGTATGTTTTTTTTCGGAACTACCGTTTTAATCATTGCCTTACTTATTAACTGCATTTAAACAGTAAAACTAACAGCTTAAATGAAAGTTGAGACCAAAAATCGAAGAAATTTAATATCACAATGTTTGTTTACACCTTATTTTTAACTTTAAAATTACTCAAATCACGTTATTTTCTTGCCGCATTAAAAAATTTACATTCACAATAAACTTACCGCCGCAAGTTAAACTACACTCCAATATGTAAACACGGACTTACCTTTTACATTAGGACATTACAATTCTCCTTAAACACTTTGTGTACACTTTTATTGATTAATATTTACCGTTCATATACAATTTCACAAAACTCGCACGGTGTAACTGTTTTATGCAGCATTTTACCAGCTACAAACTGTAAAATAGATGTATAAACCATGTATAGAACGACAAAAGTAGCCAATGCAGCTATTAAGCAGCTTTTAATTTGCTTTTAGCTGGCTTATACACCCTTACACAGCTATTGTCCAGCTTAAAGCTGCGAATACAGCTTTTAACCAGCTTTTAATCATTTCTTATACAGCTTTTACCCAGCTCTTGTACAGCTTTTATACAGCCTTAAGCTGTATAATTTTGGGGCCCAATTGGCCTGTATATGTTCTGTATATGCGCTTATACAGCTCATATACAGCTTAGTCTACAGCTTAAAGTGTCAAGAGGTGCTATTTAGCAGCGCTTTACCAGCTAGTTTGTGTTGCTTGGGTCATTATCATTACCAATAGGGCTTAGCCAAGATGACAATCGTTTGAAGAAAACGAATATCTCACTATCCGTCTCTCTATCGCAGTAATGAAGAGTGAGCGAGAGCGTGTAGCGTTGCGTTTCGTTTTCTGCAAACGATTATCATCTTGGCTACAGGGCCTGTAGATCTAAGATAATCTCAGCTCAACATGCCCCCCGCGCATTAAAATGAAATATGCGCGGTGGAATCGCAAAAAGGTCTCAGAACCGTGTTCCTCATTATAAATGGGCGTAAATATTGTTTCTGCGGAACCTTTTGTCGGGGCTCATTAAGAAACCATTATGACCCGGAGTTTAATCTTTGCCAGGACTTTAGGGGAAAAAAGATGTTTGCCCGGCGCTTTATGGAAATATAACTGCCGCAAGGTAATGCAGGGTTTAAAATATGGCTTTCTTAATTCATTAGGGAAATAACGTTAAATCCGTTACGACGCCATTGAGTAACAGGAGATGACATTCCTAAGAATTGTTTGTCCCAAAAGTTGTGGTGAAATCACTACAAGTCTTACTACTCTTTGATTCAGTCATAGCTGTCAACCGCCAAACATGGCGCGCATTTGTTCTAATAGAATACATAATAAATCAATGTTGGACGCCTTGTATATCGTTTTAATATTGCCCATGATATATAATATATAATACAGGACTGTCTGGTCTAGGCAGGGACCGGAACCGGTAACCAATAAAGGGGTATTAGATTGGGTATTTGATAGAGTTGTTTTTAAAAACCCTATCAATTCGGTAAGCGTATCGGTTGACTTACCCGAACGCAAGGCTAACCATATCAATACAGTTAATTCGGGTAAGTGGTTACAATCCAGCATATGGTTTCCCTATCAGATAGGGTTTTTCAAATGCGATTAAGCTATTTTAAACTCTGTGACCAATACATTTGGCTTATTTATTATTCGAGCACCCTACGAGCTAAGCGCTGCGGGTATGGCGGCACGAGCGAGCCTACAGACAAACAATAATCTTTTTGCGTATGTTTTCGTACTTACGCCTTTGATCTAGACGCTATTATTGCTTGTTAGTGCGCTAAAAGGTCGTTGTGTGGTGCCGGTGTTTTTGTTTTTGCCATTCGAACGTGACGGCTCGTGTCGATTGAATCTTAGACCCAGGCTTATAGGAACCAAAATCAAATGCATATTGTGAAGTGTTAAAATATATAATTTTGTGTTATTCTAGTTATAGATCGTACTTTGTTTCAATGGCTCCAGCAAAATGTGACGCCGTTCACCGATACTTTTAGTATAATGAAACGATCAATATCAGTCAGTGTTGGACACTCAAGAATAAAATCATGATTTGAAAAAAATATCGTAAAAATAAACTTATGTTGATTGTATTCCCGTTAAAATGATTCAAAATAATTTGGTCGGGACTAATTCATATGCGAGAAAATGTAATAAAAATAATTGATTCTTAACAGAATTATTTAATCATGCTTTTTATTTTAAATACTGTTCCGCGTATAAGAATGTAATCTGGGTTTTTCGGTGTTAGAAAACATCGTGTGGAAACTGGACCTAATCCCAATAAGGCGTAGTTTCCCTTATGCCCAGCAAAAGTAATATCTGTTTTAAAATCCAAGGTAGGCAGATATACTCTTTTCACTTCTCATGCTCGTAAAGTTCGACTTTAAATCGTGCGTGGACGATATAAAATCGCATTTTAAGCTCTAGGGCATAAAGTAAAATTAAGACCAAGAATGTGTCTCAACAGCCAAACACAGTCAAATTATATTGCACAATTTAATTGAGCAGTAAAATTTCGTATAATTTTTAAACTTGTTCTTTTATTATATTCTTGCTATAATTATTTGAATTGCGTGTTTTCTATAATTAAATACATGAAATCAAATAAAATAGGAGTTGATAATAGTTTAGAAATGCCCCGAAATGTTTTGATGACTTGGCAGAAAATTTCTAAATTTACATGTTGAAAATTAAAAAAATATATTAAAAAATTAATTGGTGGGAACCATATTTTCATTGTAATATTTTTGTTATAACTTGAAATTGTTTTACGATTACCGATAAATAGTTTCCTCGCAATTGAAGTGAAAATTAGAGTGTAACCCTCGTCCATAAAACCCATTTTACACTCGACTTTATATCAATCCTCGCTCTCAAGCTCGCTCGGATGGATAAACGCCTCGCGTAAAATCGTACGTTTTATGCACTTGTTATAACAATCTACTATTATAATATAATAAAAATGAAATAAAAATGAAATAAAAATTAAAATAAAATGAAAATGATCTCATTATTATAAAATTTTGCCTATTCGTTCCTAAATTAACGTATGTGCTTCGCTGCTGTCCCCTTTGGTAAAATCAAAATCTTTTATCACAAATAGACTGTCTCATTAAAAGTAATTTAGAATCCGTTCTTAATATTCAACTCAGCGAGCAGTCCTGGACCCAAGGATCCCTTCCCATTCGGTACGGTGGGTTAGGGATCCGCAAAATTTCTAGTGTCGCGTTACCGGCATTTTTGTCGTCAGTACACAGACGACAGTCTTCCAGTCTCATAGGAAAAATCCTACGTTCAAACTGTGAGACTTCGGGCTTCGCTGACGCCAAAAAGGCTTGGTCTATTGCTTGCCCCAGTCACCAATTTCCCCGAACACCCAAAATCACAAAGGAGTTGGAACGACATCACGTGTAAATTGACTCTGGATAATCTACTAACCCATTCTTGTCCCGATAAACGTGCTAGACTCCTAGCAGCCAGTACCAGGGAAGCCGAATATTGGTTGCAAGTACATCCGTCCCCAAATGTTGGAACCTTTTTAGACCCCGATACCCTCCGCATTTCAGTTTCGCTCCGTGTCGGGGTCCCGGTCTGCGCTCCACATCGTTGCCCCTGCGGAACCGCTGTGAACTACCTGGGCCACCACGGACTTTCCTGCCAAAGAAGCGCGGGCCGCTTCTCAAGGCATGCTGCCCTTAATGACATCATCCGCCGGTCTCTTGCATCATTAATGTGCCGGCTCTTTTAGAGCCAGCTGGCATCTCTAGAACTGACGGCAGGAGACCGGACGGTATGACTTTGATTCCGTGGTGTATGGGACGGGTGCTGGTGTGGGATGCAACCTGCGTAGACACACTGGCTTCGTCACATCTCCACCAAACAACCCTGAGGGCAGCGGCAGCGGCCGAGGCGGCCGAAAAAGCCAAGGTGGGAAAATATAGTGGTCTTGGCATCGAATATATTTTTGCCCCATTTGGCGTTGAGACCCTTGGTCCGTGGGGCTCTAGCGCTCTGAGTCTCTTCAAAGACCTGTCGAAGAGACTCAGAGATGCAACAGGAGATCGAAGAGCTGGCAGCTATCTGAGTCAACGAATTACTCTCGCGATCCAGCGAGGAAATGCTGCCAGCATCTTCGGTTCCATGCCGCAGGGGGCGTATTTAGATATATGTACCTTAGTTTTAGTTTAGTCTTATTTTAGAGTTAATTATTTTGTTTTTAAGTATTTAAGTTTTAGTTTATAGTCGTCTGTAATTATTTGTATGTTTGTTATTTAATAAAAAAAATGAAAAAAAAATGAAAATGAAATGAAAATGAAATGAAAATGAAACGAAAATGAAACGAAAATGAAACGAAAAAGAAACTGAAAATAAAATGGAAATGAAACGGAAATGAAACGGATTGAAACGGAAATGAAACGGAAATGAAACGGAAATGAAACGGAAATGAAACGGAAATGAAACGGAAATGAAACGGAAATGAAACGGAAATGAAACGGGAATGAAACGGAACGGAAATGAAAATGAAATGAAACGGAAATGAAACGGAAATGAAACGGAAATGAAACGGAAATGAAACGGAAATGAAACGGAAATGAAACGGAAATGAAACGGAAATGAAACGGAAATGAAACGGAAATGAAACGGAAATGAAAATGAAATGAAACGGAAATGAAACGGAAATGAAACGGAAGTGAAACGGAAGTGAAACGGAAGTGAAACGGAAGTGAAACGGAAGTGAAACGGAAGTGGAACGGAAGTGGAACGGAAGTGAAACGGAAGTGAAACGGAAGTGAACCGAAAGTGAACCGAAAGTGAACCGAAAGTGAACCGAAACTGAAACGAAAATGAACCGAAAATGAACCGAAAATGAAACGAAAATGAAACGAAAATGAAACGAAAATGAAACGAAAATGAAACGAAAATGAAACGAAAATGAAACGAAAATGAAACGAAAATGAAACGAAAATGAAACGAAAATGAAACGAAAATGAAACGAAAATGAAACGAAAATGAAACGAAAATGAAACGAAAATGAAACGAAAATGAAATGAAAATGAAACGAAAATGAAACGAAAATGAAACGAAAATGAAACGAAAATGAAACGAAAATGAAACGAAAATGAAACGAAAATGAAACGAAAATGAAACGAAAATGAAACGAAAATGAAACGAAAATGAAACGAAAATGAAACGAAAATGAAACGAAAATGAAACGAAAATGAAACGAAAATGAAACGAAAATGAAACGAAAATGAAACGAAAATGAAACGAAAATGAAACGAAAATGAAACGAAAATGAAACGAAAATGAAACGAAAATGAAACGAAAATGAAACGAAAATGAAACGAAAATGAAACGAAAATGAAACGAAAATGAAACGAAAGTGAAACGAAAGTGAAACGAAAGTGAAACGAAAATGAAACGAAAATGAAACGAAAATTAAACGAAAATTAAACGAAAATGAAACGAAAATGAAATGAAAATGAAATGAAATGAAAATGAAATGAAATGAATATAAAATAAAAAAATATATACGGTGAATCTGCGTAACCCGACAGATTTTAACAATACATTCCTGATAATTGACTGATAAATAACTGACTGAGACTAAAATGTCGTATAAACTTTTCTGGAATTAGCCTAGTTTCAGAGTTCTTCTTCTTTGTCGTTACACTCTTTACAGAGTGGTCGTGGCCAAAATGTACTAATTTATTTTAATCGACAGTTTTACCACTAACATTTATGTTTTCATGTTCAAAAGCATTTTTAAAAAAATCCAAAAATAGAAAAAAAAACATTTTTTTGGCGAAATCGACCTAAATTCATATAATATTTATTACTCCTTATGACCTCAGGAATTTATGGTTCAAATCTGTCGGGTTACTCAGATTCACCGTGTATAATAATAATTAAAAATAAACCAGTCCATCTTGAATTTTAAAACAGATATAATTTATACACCCCGAATAATTAACCAAAAATAACTACCATGACGATTTTTCAGTAAAAAGTAGGTATATAACCGCCATCTTGGATTATAAAACAGAAATTATTTTCGAAATCTACATCCCCTAATTATAAATATTATTTGAAACGGGGTATTTACCTCGCACCCGAAATATCGGATGCCCAATAACGCTATATACATGGTAAATACCCCGTTTCAAATAATATTTATAATGTGAATGTCCATGTGAGCTTAAAATCGTATATCCCATAATTAGCTGAAAACGACTACCAATCCCTACGCTAATTCATGGCATTAGGTCGCCAAGCGGACCACAGGCTCAACTGAGCCGTGGCAAAAGCCCGGACAAACGCTAGGAGGATGAATGTATTGGTTTGTGTCAAATCGATTTGAATATGAATAAAAATTGTGTTTTTATTCTTATTCAAAAGAATTATTGCCCAACTCATCAGTACGTGCGAACTATGCAAAAATAAACTAATAGGGTAACCCTATCATTAGGGTAAGACTTTAATAGGGTTACCCTATCGAAACGATTATTCAAATGAAGGGGTTTTCCGGTCCCTGGGTCTAGGTACAAGTAAAGCGCTTTCATCCAAATTTCAGGCTATATGCAGGCTATATAATATGGGATGTAGTGCTTTTTGCCAAACTAAATCGAACCTTATTGAACAAGTGTTCATAGAAGATTAGGAAAAAGTCCGATAGCGAGCGTAAAGGAATGATATTTCGTACAGAGTTCCGAAAAAGTCCAAGCCGCAGTATGAACCCGAGACCTCCTGATTTAAAGTCGGATGTCTTACCGCCAAGCTACTAGTGCTTTTATTTATTTTATTTTAATAGGTGTCATCATTTTGACATCGCATATTGATGCCTATGATAAATAATAATGACTGATGGGTTATGCACGCTCCAAAAGTGAAGCACTTAAAATGAGTGATTTCAAACAATTGACGCCAGTTGCGCACCGGCCAGCGTGAGGTGCGGACGTGCCAATGAGCTCCCGCCACCCGCGTGAGATAGAGACAAACTGTATTTTTCTACCAATGAGAGTGACAAAGATGTAATGATTGACAAAATAGATAAACATAACACAATCGATGCTAGGTTATGAAATAACTCTGGAAGTATTTTTTCAAGTATAACCCATCCATAGTAAATATCATTGATTGATGCGAGGAAAATGCGCTATAAGTAGTACTATACTCTGTACCTTTAGGTATTTAAATAAAAGTAAATAAGATCTACCCTCAAATGGCTCCTTAAGCCAGTTGAGGGTAGATGAAAACATTACACGATCAAATAATATTGGTTAAAGCCAGGTTGTTAAGTGACAGATCCAGGCAATTTTGTATTTGATTGGTTAACCAATAAAAGTTGTAACTACCCGAAAATGTAAAAATTGTTTGTTTACTTTTATTTAAATACCTAAAGACATAGAGTATAAAGATACATATTCGATGTAAAATTCAAGACGCGCTCTTTAGATACTTTTATTTACCTAACACAGATCGCTTAAAAGTGACCGCTGACCTTTTATAACCCTTTTAACGACCTTTTCTACGAGGGTTCGCCGTGTTAAGCTATAAGCTTAAGGTGCAAAATGAGGTCCCTCAATATCAACAGATTGTATCCTATTTCCTTTAGCCTCCAGGTAATCCGTACAACAGGCACTATAAATATTCGGGGAAAGTATCTACGCCCTTAGACCGCCCCTACGCATCTCAACTAAGCTGAAGCTGGCGGCACTAGTCTTTTCTCTGAAAAAATCCGGTACCCCTCCATATCTCGCGCGTAAACTAGTGTGGAAGCGTAACCCACCGAAGTGCACGGGGTTTGCGGGAGCAAAAAGAAATTACATTGCTTCCTCTAGTCCGGCTTCAGGCATTCAGAGGCAGTTTTCGCTATGCTGCCTCTAAATGTTGGAATAATCTGCCACCACCAGTAATGAATTGCAAGTCCCTGACGGTTTTCAAAAAACAATGTAAGGCTTTCCTACTGGACCTCCAAAAGGAAGTTACTTTCACTTTTGGTTGACAGATCGCTAAACTTGAGTGATGTAACTGTTTTATTGTACCCCTATTAGTTAAATTAGATTAAGTTAGATTAAGTCCCGGGGGTGGCAGAATAACAGCGTCCGTTGCTTGAAGGTGGTAGGGCCCTAGTGCCTTTAAGCCTTCTCGCACAGACATAAGCTGAGTCACTTTCCTTTTTAATAAGTTTAAGCATGATCTACTGTACTCTTATAATGTACTTATGCAATCTTATTAATATTATTATAACTGCGTCTACCCTAGATATCGCCTCGACTAAGGGTTTTCGACTATGGTCTTATGCTAGCAAAAAAAGAAAAAAGCTGATCGCGATGAAAGAGCCGTGAAGCTAATCCTTTTAGTATTTTGTGATATTTGCAGGATAGGCGCAGTTATTCATATCAATCAATTATCATTACAGTTTATTGGTGTAAATTAATTAATCAACAGTTTTATCCAATCAGTTATACCAATCCGAGCATCGAACCTCCACGTAGATACCCGGTGCGCAGCGCGCGCGCTGGAATGTTGCCAACCCTACATTAAGGACTCGAAAAGTCACAAAAATGTATCCATGTCATGGGCACGCAAGGTGTACACAACCGCCTTCCTCGGGACATTGTTGCTGCAGAAAGTACAGCAATATTAAAAAAAAGATAAAAGACATTTATTCTTCAATTTAGGCACATTACAATGCACTTATGAACGTCAGAGAAAAAAAAAACTACCTCCGGTTCTAACCCTACACCTCTGACCCGAGAAGTATTATTTATGACCGGCAAGAAACTCGGCGGGACTTATTTTTTCAAAACAGTAATACAGTAATATTATATCTTAAAGATACACAATAATGCGTAGTTCTATAAGAAGGCATATCAAAACAGCATGAGAGACATACAATGTACGTATTGTTTAATTAAAATAAAATAATAATAATAAAATCCAAATCTGATTGCTTCACAAAACGTTTGATATGCTTTCCTATCTGAACTGTGTCCTCTAAATGTTAGATGATTTTGTAGTAGTTTCTGGTTTGGGCTATGCATCTTTGTCCGTCATATAGTCCTCGACCCTGTAATAACCCTTTGACATTAAACTTTTTTTCAAATATTTCTTAAGAGCGGGAAATGATAAATTTAAAGCATCGACGGGTAACTTGTTATAAATGTGAATACCTTGACCAAAAAATGACTTTATATGCTTTGCGGATACGACTACTTCTGATATCAAGATTGTTTTTATTTCTAGTGTTATAGCTGTGGATGTCAGAATTTTTTTTGAATGTATGTATATTCTTTACAACAAAAATAATATTGTCATAGATATATTGGGAAGCAACAGTTAAAATATTAATTTCTTTAAATAGTTGTCTAACTGATGCACCTGCCTTTAAGTTATACAGAAAGCGGATGGCTCTTTTTTGTAAAACAAATATAGTCTGTAATTCAGCTGCTTTGCCCCAAACCAGAATACCATATGACATTACACTATGAAAATAACTGTGATAAACTAAGCGAGCTGTGTCAATATTCGTTAATTGTCTAATTCTCCTAACGGCATGAGCGGCCGAGCTTAATCGAAGAGCGAGTTTTCTTATATGAGGACTCCATTGTAGATTTTTGTCCAACGTCGAACCAAGGAACACTGCTTTATCTACTATCTCTAAACATTCACCATTCAGGAGAATCTTAGTGTCCACCGGTGCAACCTTTGGCAAAACAAATCTAATACATTTAAATATAAATTAAAAAATGGCGGTAAAGCAGACGTTCTATGACCATGAGCAGCTATTTATTGGTTAAATATACATATTTTCACACCACCTGCTCGACAATGCCAAATTATATATCATGCAAACCTCACCGAAAGCAAATCATTATAGCCCTTGGCTTTAGCCGGGTTATAATGTTGTACTAAATCTCATTATAACCCGCTGGTTAATAACGTGATTTCACTTCCCATAGTTCTTATTGTTATGTGCTTAAAGTCTAATTTGGTAAAGTCCGCACGGTGCACAGCCCCGCGACGCCAGCCGGGGCCCGCGCCGCCGCGTCGAACTGATTTGAAAATCGAATTTATTCGGAAAATCGTGCTGGCCACCTTTTTTAAATACCTAAAACAAATGCCGCGAGTGTCATAAGACGCTGCAGTATACGGAGTAAAACAGCAGGTTCTATAAAAATTGAAGATAGAATTCGAATAAAATGGACTAATGTATCAAGAATCAATTTTTAGGGTTCCGTAGCCAAATGGCAAAAAACGGAACCCTTATGGATTCGTCATGTCTGTCTGTCCATCCGTATGTCACAGCCATTTTACTCGGAAACTATACGACGTATCTGAATAAAATTTACACATAAGGTGTATTTTGTGTGCCGCTACTTAGATATGTAGATTTGAAAAAAAAAAATAGGGGGGGCGCTCCATACATGTAACTATTTTTTTTTAACTAAGTATCAACATGTGACACATCAATGATAGGTCTTTAAAAATATTTGTCTGTTTATCTGTTTGTCTGTTTATCTGTTTATCTGTTTGTCTGTTTATTTGACCGCGCATCACGTGAAAACGGCTGAACGGATTTTGATGAAATTTTGTATAGAGATAGTTTGAGTCTCGGGAAAGGATAATATATAGTTTTAATCCCGAAAATCAACCCTGGTGGGGGTGAAAATGGGGTTGAAAGTTTGTATGGAGAATTTTTAACCGCTGAAACGATTTAGATAGAAATTAGTATGGAGATAATTTGAGTCTCGAGAAACGTCTTAGGATAGTTTTTAAACCCTTGTGGGGGTGTAAAGGGGGTAGGAAGTTGGTATGAGAATTTTTTTACCGCTGAACTTATTTAGATGAAAATTGGTATAGAGATAGTGGGTCTTGAGAAAGGACAAAGGATAGTTTTCAACCCGAAAATCAACCCTAAAGGGGTGAAAAGGGAGTTGGAAATTTGTATAGGGAATTATTAACCGCAGAATCGATTTAGATAAAATATTTGGTATGGAGATAATTTGAGCTCTGGGAAAGGAAATAAAATTGTTTTATCTCGGAAATTATCCCTTAAGCGGATGCAAAAGGGGTGGAAGTTTACATGGGGAAGAAACAAACAATAACCGCTGTACGTATTTAGATGAAATTTGGTATTGAAATAATTTGTAATTTTTTGGTCAAGGTGTTCATATTTATAACATGTTACCCGTCGATGCTTTAAATTTACCTTTACCCGCTCTTAAGATATATTTAAAAATGTCATGAATGTCAAAGGGTTATTGCAGGTTCGCGGACTATATATGACGGACAAAGTTGCATGGTCCAAACCAAAAAACTACTACAAAATCATCTAACATTTATAGGACACCGTTTAGGTAGGAAAACATATCAAACGTTTTGTGAAGCAGGCAGATTGGGATTTATTTTTCTTTATAATTAAACAATGGGTACATTATCTGTCTCTCAAGATGTTTTGATATGCCTTCTTGAAGAACTACGCACTATTTTGTATCTTTAAGATTAATATTGTATTACTGTTTTGAAAAAAATAAGTCCCGTCGAGTTTCTTTTCGGTCATAATACTTCTTGGGCCAGAGGTGTAGGGTTAGAACCGGTGGTAGTTTTGGAACGAAGTTCCTTATCGGACGGTTCGCGGATGGGGGGCTAGGCGAAAAAAAGTCACGTGACCGTAACAAAAAAGCGTCACGTCACGAAAACGAGAAACATGTAAAATGGAATGAAATAAAAAATATATAAAATAGAATAAAGTGAAGTGAAGTGAAGTGTAGTGAAAAGTGAAAGTGAGAAGTGACAAAGTGATAAAAGTAGAAAAAGTCGAGAACCTAAAAGTAAAGTAAAAAAAACGTCGAAAATGTCAAAAATTTCCAAAATTTCCAAAATTTTCAAAATTTCCAAAATTTCCAAAATTTCAAAAATTTCCAAAATTTCAAAAATTTCAAAAATTTCCAACATTTCAAACATTTCAAAAATTTCAAAAAAATTTGAAATTCAAAAAGTTCAAAAAGAACCCCGTACCAAAAGTATGGAAAATGTGGTTTCAGTTAAATATTCTGAGATTTTGATATAATATAGATTTTAACGTCCTGAACAAAAGTCTCTATGGGGGCTACCACTGTTGCCGAGTCCCTTTCAGAGTTACGACTGATTTTTTATCAGATAACAAATCATTAATTAGATGCAATTACCAAACATTTATTTAAACAATTGACATTAGATTGAACCTATATTGCGATATTTGCGATAAGCTAGCCATTTGACGAAAGATAAAATGACTGCAATGTCATCTTCAAACTTATTAATAAATAACATAATAATTATTGATAATAATGTGAATATATACCGAATAAGAATATTTAAGTAAGGTTTAGATGTAAGATTTACAAATAGGTAAGAGTAAAGTAGAATGGCGTTACTATTAGTTAGAGGACATTGCTTTGTCTGCAATAATGCCTATGTTCCTCGTGCTTTGCGGCGGATACCGGAAAATAACGACGAAAACATCCGGTGGCGATTTCATACAGAGAAAGTATAAACAACATCCCGACTGAGTTTAACAATGAGTCCCGTGTATGTATTAACTGTGACCGATTGCTAAGCCAGAACTATTGGTTGTTGTGCTCATGTTGCCAGTGTCGTATGGTACCTTGGTTATGCACGACATCAAGAAAACGTGAAATACCCAAGTACTGCATTATTAAACCACATACTTGACTGTGTGAATAGAAATGAACCCTTAATAAACCGAGTTTAAAAGTGTACATGTGTATCTATGAAAATATGTAAATATATGTAGGTAAGATTTAACGAGTAACACTATTTTTCTTTCATTGTATCCGTTATTAATAGTTTGTTTTGTCTGGTACAGTCTACTGTAAAAATATGGGTGCATTAAAATGCACAAAAATATGTTCCAATGATCTTATGTCGTTGTAAAAAGAACTTCGTAAAATATTTATGAAACGATTTATTTTGCACTTGAAAAAGACGCTGGAGGTGTCATATTACTGATATTACTGACACTGTGTAGTGTATTTCCGCAATTTCAAAACTTTCCAAAATTTTCAAAATTCCAAAAATTCCAAAATTTAAAAAAAATTCAAACCACAAAATTTACGAACAAGTCAAAAATGAAATAAAATAAAATAACATAACTTCGTTCCAATCGCGTGTTTCACGACACTCATGTATTTTATTTTTCTCTGACGTTCATTAGTGCATTAACAACTATTTATTTAAACAATTGACATTAGATTGAACCTATATTGCGATATTTGCGATAAGCTAGCCATTTGACGAAAGATAAAATGACTGCAATGCAACGATTTATTTTGCACTTGAAAAAGACGCTGGAGGTGTCATATTACTGATATTACTGACACTGTGACAAGGTGCGAATTGGTACTAGAGTCGATTTCCTTGAAGGTACAAAATCAGTCGTAACTCTGAAAGGGACTCGGCAACAGTGGTAGCCCCCATAGAGGCTTTTGTTCAGGACGTTAAAATCTATATTATATCAAAATCTAAGAATATTTAACTTAAACCACATTTTCCATACTTTTGGTACGGGGTTCTTTCAAAAAATTCCAAATTTTATAAATTTCCGCAATTTCAAAACTTTCCAAAATTTACAAAATTCCAAAAATTCCAAAAATTCCAAAATTTCAAAAAATTCCAAATTTTATAAATTTCCGCAATTTCAAAACTTTCCAAAATTTTCAAACTTCCAAAAATTCCAAAATTTCAAAAAAATTCAAACCACAAAATTTACGAACAAGTCAAAAATGAAATAAAATAAAATAACATAACTTCGTTCCAATCGCGTGTTTCACGACACTCATGTATTTTATTTTTCTCTGACGTTCATTAGTGCATTGTAATGTGCTTACATTGAAGAATAAATATCTTGATCTATACCAATATCATAAATCCTCTATCGGAACCGTATGTAATTACCACCATTATTGCAACCAGTAACGTAACTTCAGTGTATTATCTGTGACAGTGTGGTAAAAACGTATGAAAATTCATTACCTACGGTAACTTAATGAAAATTCCCCCCCCCCCGACCGCCGGCGCAATAAGGTTGGTCATGGCGGTGTAATGGCGGTCATTCTAATGGTTTCAATGGATATGAGTGTAGGTAAAGCGGTGTATGCTTCTGTACATAATTAGGCCTTATTACGTAACAGTTACATAAACTACTATTTATCTCTTTTTAGGGTTCCGTAGTCAACTAGGAACCCTTATAGTTTCGTCATGTCCGTCCGTCTGTCCGCGGTCTAGCTCAGTTACCGTTCGCACTAGAAAGCTGAAATTTGGTGAGGCCTGATAAGAAGTTTCAATAAAAACTATATTGAATAAAATCGGTTCAGCCGTTTTTGAATTATCAGTCAAAAACGCATATTGAAAGGAAGTGCCGAATAGTAAAATGACGTAAGCGCCGCCGAATATCCCTTAATAAACGACCTTTTGAACGGATGTTTTGTAACAGGGCGGCATCTACGAAACTCTACATTGAGTATCGCTCGACATGGTCTTGGCCGGATTTGTTTGCATTGTTATCCCGAAAATCACCCCTTAGTGGTCCTGTATCATCCGATATACACCTACTCTATGTCGTTAAAATCATGCCAAAAAAAAATATGATAAAAAAGTATTCATTTTTGAGTGTAGTTTCATTTAGTGGTAATTGTAAAATATTTTATTAGGACTACACTGTCCTCTAGCGTATCCATCTGTCAACTTTACTTCAAGTTCCGCCTCCAGGGAAGCGGGAGAGAAATTAGGGGTGAATTAGCCGCTTACTGACACAGACCGAATTCCACGCGGGCGGAGCCGCGGGCACAGCTAGTTAAGTGAATATTTTCTAAAATAATCGCTTCGAAAGTCAGAAAACTTGTGAACTTTTGAACCGTAAGTCCAAAAAATATGAAAAAATTTGAGGAGATGCGTCTTATCATATACTTTCCACGCAAATTGTTTTGAACATTATCGGTTTAGCCATTTTTGAGCTATCTCCAAAAAAAACATAGGCACCAGATACGACCTTTTGGTATTAGTTTGGTTCTTATTCCATTGAAGGTACGGAACCCTCCTATGGTCCGACACGCACTTGGCCGGTTTTTACTTTTGATTTACTTTAATAAAAATCCGTTTCTACTTATTTTATTGTCTTTGCCTTAGCTATTTTATTGTCTCGCAAGAGGTGAGAAAAGTAGAGTATACTCCTCGGGGCTAAAGCTGTTTTTGTCACGGGCGCGGTTGAACCCCTCACTGCACTCAGGACTCAGTCTTAATTCCCTCGCTTCGCTCGGGAATTAACTCATAACCCCCTCGCTGCGCTCGGGAGTAACATCTGGAGTCCTTCGTTACGTTCAGGATTCAATATTGCGCCCGTGACATAAAACAGTGCTTTATCCCCTTGGTGTACAATCTACTATTAGACATACATAGGAAATTAAATTATATTATGTATCTACACATTGTAGTACCGAACTGACATTCAATTTTATATTATGATTAGATAATGATTATGATTATCTCTTACGGTAGGGAAATTACCGCCTCAAGGAACGTCACCGTACTAAATGTATGGGAGCGTTTAAACTCAATATTTTTGGGTAACATACTTTCGATATCATTTTTTTTTCTGATATCAGATATATTTACGGAATAATCGCCTAGCTACACTTAATGGTTAGATATACCCTGCTTGTATGCACCATACGTCACTACTACCAGAAAGTATAAATTTAATAGAGAGGTATAAGATATACTGTGATATAAGAACTTTTGGAAGCTTCAAGTCTTTCAGACTTGAAGCAACCTAAAGTTATCGTCGTTTTTTTTTGTCGTATGGCTACATGTCACTGGATATAGATAGGCATTTCTTTCCTGGGGTAGTAGTAGCGGGAAAGCAGGTGATAAAGAAAATCCAGTGAGTGCTGCGAGGTCCAGATGGGACAGTGCAGCTGCCAAGTTTGTTACTCTTTTAGTATCACCTAGGGATCACATGTAGGGTTGTCTAAGGTGTTTCCTACGGACGCAGAGTAACAATGATCTCCAAAGTAGTAATACCGTAATACAAAGTAATAATAGTAACGCTATCAATTACTACATGGCGCTGTACTCTGCTCTACATTTCTTCAAAACGTTTAGACTGTGCTGCTCTATTAAATATATACTCTCTGCTACTACACTTCTCTTTCCAAACTACCTACATACCTAAAGGTTAATACCCAGAGGCAAAGCACCAATTTTAACCCTCAAAGATTCAAAAGCTCGCCTACCTACTGTCAAGGACCTAGTATAACCTTCCCGGTAGAATACACCATAATCACGCACAGGGCCGTTTGATTGCGTCCGTCTATTCAGCCTATAATTACAATTTCTCTTTCCCTCCCCAACATCCTATCGCACTAAAAACGGTAGCACAATCAACCTTGTTATACACGGATAAGGTCTATATTTCAATAGCAAAAGAATAAGATGTGATATTTAAAAAGTTACCAGCGGATTTCTCTCAGCTCTCTTAGCTCATTTATCCACTTAATTACATTCGTCTGAATTTGGATTTAAGGATTTCAAATTTGAAAAAGTTAACGTTTCTGGAAATAAATTAACGGTTAAATAACAACTGTGTTTTCGAAGTGGTAACGAATTAGTTGGGATCGATCAAAACACTTGAAAATTGATTATCGTTAGTACTTACCATAGACTAAATAACCCAAGACCCCGCATAGCCAGGCGACCCCCGCTGCCACGCTCGAAGTAATTTCACTCTATAGTGAGACACTAAATATTGGTACGGACAGTAAACATAGTACAGTCAGCTGTAGAGAAAAAGACCCCCCCCCCCCCCATACAAAAGTTTGTATGCAGGGGGGGTGTTTTTTCTCTGCAGCTGACCGTACGTCACATGGCAACCATTAATGTCCGACTCTCTTACGCCCCATGGAAGAATCGTGCGTCCCTGTCTAGCATTGCGAGTTCCCCTCCCGCACCCCTCCTTTTTTTCAAAGGTTTCAAAGAATTACGCGCTAAGCTGAGTATAGAGATATCTTGTATATGTAGTTAGAGCTTTATAGGACAATACCAATATTTTTGACATTAAAGCATGAGCCTTGGCACACTTGTTACTTAGGTGGACTAGAGTTGAAAATGCCCGGGAGCCAAGGGCGGACGCCCCGCTGGTGGGGGGGGGGGGGGGGGGGAGGGGGTGAAGTTTCATTCCGCCGCGAGTTCTTTCGGTCCTACTATCATCTTATTTATAGATACTAGGGCATGTTTGGTATCGTTTTCAGGTAAATTGAGGATGGCCAATCATTTTTTGTGACATTAATAACATCTTTTCATAGAAAAAAATGAAATACAAGCAGAAGTCAAAAAAACTCAGTAAAAAAATAAACTTTCTGCAATGATTACGTAAAAACATGCAACGATTGGGGCATGAAAAAAATATCATTATAAAGCCACATTTATGTAGATTCTAAAAACATATAACATATTAGAACAATTTGAAAAGCAACTACGTAAAAAAAAAGTTTAGAACAGTGACTCGTCCAAATATTACTTCATAAAATGAGGACCCAAAAACAAATTTTATAATTGCTTGATTGTGTAATGTAACTACTAGCTTCATCGTATATTACGTAGTTAATAGCTGTGTTTACGTTCGTTAGCATGTGTGTTATATTATATTTTGAATTGTGAATAATCTAACCGTTTTATGATCTCAATTGACTGATTCAAAATAAAACTAACAAGTCACTGATCTGATCATATATTATTGTTAATCTGATTATATATACTAAAATTCGTACATATATTTATACTAGCTGTGCCCGCGGCTCCGCCCGCGTGGGAATTCCACACAGACCGAATGGTCTGTGTCAGTAAGCGGCTAAATTCACCCCTAATTTCTCTCCAGCTACCCTGGAGGCCAAACTTGAAGTAAAGTTGACAGATGGATACGCTAGAGGACAGTAGTCTTGATATTTTTTTTTACAATTACCACTAAATGAAACTACACTCAAAAATCAATCCTTTTTTTATCCTTATAATTTTTTTTTGCCATGATTTAATCGACATAGAGTAGTAGGTGTATATCGGATGATATAGTACCACTTTTGTATATAAGAATAAGAATAAGCATAAGTTTATTGCAAAAATAAAAGATTACAGGATATGTCAGGGGTCTCCGCACTAGGCTTCGCCTGTATCGCGGTGAACCAGTTACAGTTAAACTTAAGAACTAAGTTACAAAATCAAATAAAACACAATTTTTCACATTTTAAACTTTAGGTTAGATACATAGGTAGTTGTTTAGCTATTGATATATTTGACCATGACAGTCAAACATAAAGGTAATTAGGTAAATCGTGACAAATACAATACAGTAAAAAACTTAAAACTAAGTAAGAAAACATTCATTTTGAATGTAGATGAAACTAACTTATTTTATCTAAAATATCTTCTGTCTCACAATAATTAAGCGAGTTAAGAAATTTAAATAAGAGTTTCTTTGCTTCAGTGGTGGTGCAGTCTTTAAGGTTACAATATTTAAGCATAGCGTTGTATGTTGTAACTTTGATGCGATCCCCAAAACGTTTCCCAAAGGCGGAACGAACTTCCGGAATCGGTAGGTTGAAAATGCGTTTTTTAGTTAGCGAGTTATAGAAAGGCATTAATTTAGAGGTTTTGTGTGTATGTACTGATATTTTGTGTAAGAATAGCTGACGGACGGTTAAGACGTGAGCTTGTGCGTATAGGTCAGCGGTTGCAAATCGAAACGGTTTTTTGAGCATCACTTTTAAAACTGAGCGTTGAGCCCTTTCGATTTCCAGCATATAAGTTTTTGCCGCACTTCCCCAGACTATGATGCAGTAACTGATTACAGACTGACAGAGTGTGACATAAACCATTTTTAGTAGTGAAAAATCGGCTGAGTTACGGAGTTTTTTAAAAATAAACATGGACTTTCTAATTCTCGCGGAGAGTGTGTGAATGTGGTGTTTGAAGTTTAGGTTTTCATCTACTAAAAGACCAAGATATTTTATAACATTAGCATTCTGAATGGAATTACAGCTACATGAGTTAGTAGTGGGGAAGTCTGTGCATGAATGGATTTTTATGATAGGAGTGGAAAGAGGTTTCGAAACTGAGGTTTTATGAAAACATAGAAATTTAGTTTTGTTATAGTTTAGGGTTAGAAGGTTAGAGCGAAACCAGTCTGCTGCAATTTTCATGCCCTTTTCTGTGGTAGCTATAGTGTCCTCCCAGCATATGCCATTAAAAAGTATAACTGTATCGTCTGCATAGCAAAGAATTTCGGAATTAGGAATTTTGAGATTTAGGACGTCATTAATGTATATTGTGAACAGAGTGGGACCAAGAATACTTCCTTGAGGAACGCCGAAGTTTATATTTTCCGTAGAGCTTTTACAGGAACCTACTCTAACAAGTTGCTTTCTCCCTGACAAGTAACTTGCGAACCAAGACAGTGGAACTCCATGAATGCCCAAATTTTGAAGTTTCCGGAGCAAAATCGGTATCGACACAGTATCGAAGGCTTTAGCCAGATCCAGGAAGACGCCAATGCATTTAAGATTATTGTCTAAGAATGATGATATAAGGTTTATAAGAGTTGAGGTGGCGTCTTCTGTGGATTTGTTCCGCCTAAACCCGAACTGTCGATCCGATAAGAAGTTGTAGTTTTCTAGATATTTAACTAAGCGAATATTAACCAACTTTTCTAAAATTTTTGAGAAAGTACTGAGTAGCGATATTGGCCTGTAGTTACTGGGAATATCTTTTGGTCCTTCTTTATGAATAGGAGTAACGGATGCTGTTTTCCATTGATCTGGAAAATAACCAGAACCAAGGCTTAAATTTAAGATGCGGGTTAGGGGCACTATAATATTATTTTTAACATATTTTAAGAGACTGTTCGGAATCTCGTCTAGGCCTGGAGCACTGTCCACTTTTAGCTGCGTGAAAATGCCTTCAATTTCATTACAATCCGTCGGGTGCATAAAGAAAGATTTGGTCGTGCTAACGCGAAGTTGAAGATTATTGGCTAAGTCTAATTCTGAGTTCCCGAATTGTGAAATGATATTAGTTTTGTATCGGTTATATGTTAACTGTAGCACGGCGTCATGTGGATACTGTTTCGATCTTAAATGTAGTTTATCGCGATGTTGGGTACAACGGAGGAGTCCTGGTGTCATCCAGGGTTTCAAAGTGAATTTTGAACGGGAAATCTTTACTTGTTTTGAGTTTGTATCTACGGCCTTCTTAATAATAGTCATAAAAGTGTTAGTTGCGATATTCACATCAGATTCATCCAAAACAACGCGCCAATCTGTTGTTGAGAGTTCCTGAGCGACGCCTTCATAATCAGTTACAGTTTTAGTTCTGTCTCGCTTTACATGAAATGGCAGATGAGAAGAAATTTCAATAGCGGCTGCTTTGTGATCTGTTATGTTGAACTCACTCACAATGCCAGTTACTAAGCGTTGAGATCTTACGAATATATGGTCTAGACAGGCCTGTTCGCGCGTAGGCAAACTAATCGCAGGTGCGAGGCCATATTCAGCAAGAAGACAAAGATATTCTGTTACATTGTCTTGCTGGCTAGCGAGGATGTTAATGTTCAAATCGCCGGATATAATTAATTGGTTTACTTGTTGGAGTGTATTAAGTGTATTTTCTAGGTCATGAAGGAAATTTGTCGTACATCTGAAGGATGGGGATCTGTAGAAACCAAGAATGGTAGCCTGATTGGGAATATCTACTAATAAACAGCAAGCTTCATTAAAACGAGGTTCTGAAACTGTGACGTTCCAGTGGTCTCTAATATATACTACGACTCCACCGTTTTGATTTATGTTGTGTGTTGTGTGAAACGAGGTATACCCTGGGATTTGATCTACCGTAGGGGAGTCTTGAAGTCTGCACTCTGTTAAGACTAAAACGTCAAATTCAACCTGCGTTCGATATAAATTAAGTAGGAATAAGTCAAAGTTTTTATTCATACTCCGAATATTATAAGTCAAGACTTTAAAGCTCCGGTTTTGCTTAAATACAGTTTTGCAGTAGTCCGGGCACGTAATTTCATGACAAGGGATATTAATGACGGAGTCTAAATCATCTGCTAATTCAGCACTATTCATTTTATAAAAGGTGAGGACTATCAGTCCATAATGAAATAAAAGATTTCAGTGTTGCAAACATGTTACGATTACAATTACAATGCTCGCATAGACCGACTTTTTGTAATGAGAATATGATTACGATGTACTTTGATTTAAAATATACCTGTACTAAACCTGATTGATACTTACTCAAATATACAGTGAATAGTAACATGACTTTGTTGTCCATATACGTTATATATACGTCCATATATATACGTTCATGTCCACGGAAAATATCATCTAAATCGATCCTCCCGTCAAATCAGTCTAAGCATGAAAGGTAAGAACGCGTGGTTGCAGCGCGGTTGAAATTCGGGGGGGGGGGGCACAAATGCAGAAATGATTTTTTGAGGGGGTCAGTACTGATTTTTCTATTTGAGGTGTACTCGGGGGAGGGGGGGCGTCCATGACCCATGCAAATTTAACTCAATCGAGTGTAGTGGCTACCCCCCCTTTTAGACGTTGAATTTTTATAGGCTACGTAGAGGTACATATAACCTGGCTGGGGATTTTCTTGAATTGGAATTAGTAATCCTTAAGGGGTGATTTCTGGGATAACAATGCAAAAAAAACCGGCCAAGAGCATGTCGGGCGATGCTCAGTGTAGAGTTTCGTAGTTGCCGCCCTGTTACAAAATATCAGTTCAAAAGGTCGTTTATTAAGGGATACTTGGCGGCTTTTACGTCATTTTACTATCCCTCACTTCCTTTCCCTATGCGTTTCTGACTGATAATTCATTATTTTTTTCTATTTTTTTGGACCCACGGTACAAAAGTTAGATGTAGGAGACGCTTTCAGATCTAATATTTACGAAACTATCAGTTTCATCCAAAAAATGTATTAAAAGACCTCTATTCTTTTTGAAATACCTATTCAATAATACCCAACACGATAGGGTTGGAGTGAAAAAAAAATTCACCCCCCAATTTATGTGTACCCTAATAAAAAATATTTTTTTAGTTTTTATTCTATTACTTTGGCGGCGTGATTAATGCACATACTGATACCAAATTTCAGCTTTCTAGTGCGAATGGTCACTGAGCTAGACCGCGGACAGACGGACAGACAGACGAACGGACATGGCGAAGCTATAAGGGTTCCTAGTTGACTACGGAACACTAAAAAGAGATAAATAGTAGTTTATGTAACTGTTACGTAATAAGGCCTAATTACGTACAGAAGCATATACTGCTTTATCTACACTCACACTGTAAGTCCTCTAAAACGTGTTCAAAAACGGTAGGCAATGGCTAGCATTACCACAACCGATTTTACTATGATAAGCTTTTTATCTGTGGCAGTAACGTAATTTTAACTTTACATGCTCAAATATTGATGTGCTATGAGTTAAGATAACATAATGTAAATCCTGTGCTCCTTCCTGACCAACGGCACGCGCCCGCGCGGCCGCCGACACGCGCCTCCCCGACCGCCGGCACAATCGAGTTGGCCATGGCGGTGCAATGGCGGTCATTCTATGGTTTCCGAGCACTTAATTTAATATATATAATATGAGTGTAGATAAAGCAGTGTATGCAACTGTACGTAATTAGGCCTTATTACGTAACATTTACATAAACTACTATTAGCTACACACATTTTACAATGAATGACGCCATTACACCGCCAGGATTTTCATTACGTTACCGTAGGTACCGTAGGTTTTCATACGTTTTTACCACACTGTCACAGATAATATACTGATGTTACGTTACTGGTTGAAATAATGGCGGTAATTACATACGGTTTCCGAACGCGGAAGATATTTATTCTTCAATGTAAGCACATTACAATGCACTAATGAACGCCAGAGAAAAAAAAAATACATGAGAATCGTGGAACACTCTGTTGGAACTTTGAATTTTTGGAATTTTGAAATTTTTGAAAATTTTGAAAGTTTTGAAATTTTTGAAATTTTTGAAAGTTTTGAATATTTTGAAATTTCAAAAACACGTTTTTTACTTTTAGGTTCTTGACTTTTTTCACTTTGTCACTTCTCACTTTCACTTTTCACTACACTTCACTTCACTTCACTTTATTCTATTTTATATATTTTTTTATTTCATTCCATTTTACATGTTTCTCAATCTTATAGGTGTCGCGATTTCGTGACGTGACGCTTTTTCGTGACGGTCACGTGACTTTTTCGCCTAGCCCCCCATCCGCGAACCGTCCGATAAGGAACTTCGTTCCAAAACTACCACCGGTTCTAACCCACCTCTGGCCCGAGAAGTATTATGACCAAAAAGAAACTCAACGGGACTTATTTTTTTCAAAACAGTAATACATTATTAGATCTTAAAGATACAAAATAATGCGTAGTTCTTCAGGAAGACATATCAAAACAGCTTGAGAGACAGATAATGTAGGTACCTATTGTTTAATTATAAAGAAAAATAAATCCTAATCTGACTGCTTCACAAAACGTTTGATATGTTTTCCAACCTAAACGGTGTCCTATAAATGTTAGATGATTTTATAGTAGTTTCTGGTTTACACCACATTAGAATCTAGTTTAGACATTAATGACATTTTCAAATATTTCTTAAGAGCGGGTAAAGATAAATTTAATGCATCGACGGGTAACTTGTTATAAATACAAACACCTTGACCAAAAAAATTACAAACTATTTCAATACCAAATTTTATCTAAATACGTACAGCGGTTATTGGTTGTTTCTATCTTAACGGCCTTTAACGGCCTCCTAGCCTAGTCGGTAGTGACACTGCCTACGAAGCAGGAGGTCCCGGGTTCGAATCCTGGTCAGGGCATTTATTTGTGTGTTTATCACAGATATTTGTTCCTGAGTTATGGATGTTTTCTATGTATTTAAGTATTTATCCATATTTATCTATTATATATATCGTCGTCTAGTACCCATAACACAAGCCTTATTGAGCTTACCGTGGGCCTAGGTCGATTTGTGTAAGATTGTCCTATAATATTTATTATTATATTTATTTATTATCTAAATCGATTCTGCGGTTAATAATTCCCTATACAAATTTCCAACTCCCTTTTCATCCCTTTAGGGTTGATCTTCGGGGTGAAACTATCCTTTGTCCTTTCTTGAGACCTATAATCTCTATACCAAATTTCATCTTCATCAAAAAAATCCTCATACCAATAGGTTCCCATCTCTCATTAACTTTCGTCCATCCCCAATCACATGGACTTGGAATATTTTGGATCGGTGACATTTGACCCCACACATACAAAGGTTATACACTTATTCGGAAAAAAAATTACTTGACCCAAACAAATTAAATAAACATCCACTGCTGTCTTTTAAAAAAAAATGTAAAAAGGTAAAATCAAATGCAAAAGTAAGTGGGCTTAAAAATGATTGCAGTCTTTTCAGCAAACTCTATGTTGCCACATGTGAGCACAGAGCTGGTGATCTTAACAAATTAGCTAGCTTGTCCGCCAGCTTTATCGTCGGCGGGAAACTTGCGTTCTGGAAACAAGTCAGATTTACAAAAAGTTTTGACATCTATAGTGAGACGTCAACTGAGTCAAGTGCTCCAAGTCGCTCTTGCAAGACGTGCTAGCCGTGCTGATGTAAGTGTTAAAATTATTGACGGATCCGAGCTGGTCCATATGTTGAATCCTACTCAATGCAAGACTTTTGATGACTATGCCAGCAAGATATTTATTCTTTTTCTGAGCAGAGAACTCAGCAAAATATCGCGTCTAGACATCGTATGCGATACATATAACAGCGATAGTTTAAACAACTGTACCCGAGAGAAACATGGTACTGGCAACCGAACGCGAGTGACTGCGTCTGCGTAAAGATACCAAAGTGCTGGGCAAACTTTTTGAAGGATAATAATAACAAGGAAGAATTATTTCATTTACTCTCTTCTTATTGTTATTCACATGCATTTGCCGAAAACAAAGAAGTGAATATCACAGATGGGCCCAATGTTTTATGTAAAACCGTCCAGAACACCCAAGGTTTAGCTCCGTGTAATCATGAAGAAGCCGACTCGAGAATGATGGTGCACGTAGCTGACGCTGTAAGCCAAGGTTACACACGGATCATGATTCGTGCCGTTGATACAGATGTTGTGGTATTAGCTGTCGCAACTGTGCAACAAACACCTCAGCTAGAGGAACTATGGGTACACATTGGTACTGGGAAACACCAGCAGTACCTTTACTGTAAAGAAATAGCCAACGCGTTCGGTAAAAACAGTCATAAATAATATATCTTTATTGTATACGTTACGACTGGGTTAAATTATTCCAACATATTTTCTTTTACAGGGCCCCAAAAAGCAAAAGTTCTTCCTCTGTTCCACGCCTTCACAGGTTGTGACACAGTTTCTTTTTTAAACGGAAAAGGAAAAAAGAGTGCTTCGAAGCCTGGAATGCACTCCCTAGTGCCACAGAAGGATTCCTGTCAGCATACGACGGCAGAATTGAAGATGCAATGGCGATTGTGGAAAAGTTTGTTGTCGTTATGTATGATAGGTAATATTTACTTTATTCATAAAACTATGAGTAATTTAGAGGGTAGGTACGTAGTTGTGATAAATTTAACATTTTTGTTTTAGATCCAGCACAGTTTCGGCTGTGAACGAATGCCGAAAGCAGTTGTTCACGAAAAAAGACCGCCAGTTGGAAAATATTCCACCAACGAATGCTGCACTGCACCAGCATTTCCTGCGGGCAGTTATTCAAGCAGTTCATGTATGGGGTCAAATGTCACCGATCCAAAATATTCCAAGTCCATCTGATTGGGGATGGACGAAAGTTAATGAGAGATGGGAACCTACATGGACTAGCTTGCCAGTAGCTGCCGAAGCCTGCATGGAAATGATTAGGTGCAGATGCAAATAGAAACGCGCTGCTAGATGCAGGTGTTTTCAACAAATAAATAAGTGCACCGAGTTGTGTGCTTGTGATGGAACATGTTACACATAAATATATGTACGAATTTCAGTATATATAATCAGATTAACAATAATATATGATCAGATCTGTGACTTGTTAGTTTTATTTTGAACCAGTCAATTGAGATCATAAAACGGTTAGATTATTCACAATTCAAAATATAATATAACACACATGCTAACGAACGTAAACACAGCTATTAACTACGTAATATACAATGTAGTTACATTACACAATCCAGCAATTATAAAATTTGTTTTTGGGGTCCTCATTTTATGAAGTAATATTTGGACGAGTCACTGTTCTAAACTTTTTTTTTCGTAGTTGCGTTTCAAATAGGGAATGCAAACCGGTAAATAATTGCATAGAAATTACCGGTTAGCCGGTAAATTACCGGTAATTCTCATACAAAATATTAACCGGTTGCATTCCCTAGTTTCAAATTGTTCTAATATGTTATATGTTTTTGGAATCTACATAAATGTGACTTTATAATCATATTTTTTTCATGCCCCATTCGTTGCATGTTTTTACGTAATCATAGCAGAAAGTTTTTTTTTTACTGAGATTTTTTGACTTTTGCCTGTATTTCTTTTTTTTTCTATGAAAAGATGTTATTTATGTCACAGAAAATGATTAGCCATCCTCGCGAAAACGATACCAAACATGCCCTAGTATCTATAAATAAGATGATAGTAGGACCGAAAGAACGCGCGGCGAAACGAAACTTCACCCCCCACCAGCGGGGCGTCCGCCCTTGGCTGCCGGGCGTTTTCAACTCTAGTCCACCTAAGTAACAAGTGTGCCAAGGCTCATGCTTTAATGTCAAAAATATTGGTTCCCATACATCGATGTCCTATAAAGCTCTAACTAATGGTACTTACCTACTTTTTATTAGTGCCATTTAAGGCCACTAGACGCTGTCACTAATAATGGCATTATTTCTGTCCCCCTCTTTTTCTATGAATATGAAGGATGAGAAATGATGTCATTTTTAGGTGGCAATGTCAAATGGCAAAAAACGGAACCCTTATGGATTCGTCATGTCTGTCTGTCTGTCCGTCCGTATCCGTATGTCACAGCCATTTTACTCGGAAACTATACGACGTATCTAAATAAGATTTACACATAAGGTGTATTTTGTATGCCGCTACTTAGTTATGTAGTTAAATTTGAAAAAAAAAATATGATTAGGGGGGCGCTCCATAGATGTAACTAAATTTCAAAAAAATTTTTTTAACCAAATATCAATATGTGACACATCAATCGATAGGTCTTTAAAAATAACATTGAGGTTTCTTTGACCATTTTGTGATTAAGTGAATCGCTTCGAAAGTCAGAACAATTGTGTCCCCCCCCCTGTATTTTTTTCCCCTGTCCCCCCCTGTAATTGAACCGTAAGTCCAAAAAATATGAAAAAATTTGAGGCGATGTGCCTTATCAATATCATATACTTTCTACGAATATTATTTTGAACATTATCGGTTCAGCCATTTTTGAATTATCTCCAAAAAACTTCTTCCATAGGCATCAGATACGACCTTTTGGTATTAGTTTGGTTCTTATTAAATTGAAGGTACGGAAACCTCCTATGTGTGGTCCGACACGCACTTGGCCGGTTTTTACTGAGTATCTGTTGACCTTCAAATTGTGATTTAGATACTCGGAGATCGTCGGTTTGGCTTCATTCATTGCTTTTGCATAGAATTCTAAAAACGTAATAAAAATAAAAAAAAATCTCGTTTTCCGTTAACATATATTTTGTACATAACTATGACTACACCTAACATAGAAGCTTAATATTATACAAAATAAAAGTTACGACACAATACATTTACGTAGCGATATACATTAAACAGTCAAAGTTGGACGCGATTTCATACGATACTTGAAAAACAACCAGAGTCCTCTTTTTATGACTATTAAAAAATGTGTTGTTTTCAAAGAAAACGGACCTTAGGACGCAAGGTGCCTTTGTATTTTATAACTTTGCCTTAATATTGTTAATTTAAACGATTTTTACGAAACATTTAACAGTTATAAAGACTGTGTACGATAAAATCCGGACATGCATGATCTGGTATATCTTTTTTTCGGTACCACATATTCAAGCATTTCTTTTATTTTAATAATCTGGAATTATAGTAATATGTACTAAAAATAGAATGATATTACAATTGTATGGGCTTATGTGAGTTTTTGCCAAATATATTCCATCATATCTTGAATTTTTTGTCCAGCATTTTTTCATAATCTTCACTCACTTCCTGCTACAATGCCACAATTGTATTTATATTTTCACAAGCTGTTTTATGCTCATTAGAATCTTATCTTGCAATAAAAATACGATTTGAAGCTCTTTTCTACTTGAGGCAGTCAGGAAGACTTTCTACTCCAAGCACTAAAAGTAGTTTTTATATGGGAGGCATATTTTTGTAAAAAGTCAAGCTCACCAAAACTAGAACACATCAGAACTATTTACATCTAAGTACAATTAGAAAATGTAAGCTATTATGAAAAGATAATGTAATAAGGTATAATTTGGCTTATCTAATAAAAAATAAAAAAACTATTTTTCACAGGAAAATTTGGTAAACACTGTCAGAACACCGTGGACAAAAAAATATAGGCACTGTGGAATATATAGTGTTCAAAGTCACAGATAACGTAACGTTATATTATGTTTGTAATTTTAATATGTAGCTTGATGACCACAAATTATTTAAAAGAAGTGTTGCTTGAATATGTGGTACCGAAAAAAAGATATACCAGATCATGCATGTCCGGATTTTATCGTACACAGTCTTTACCTACCCCAATATTTTTAATGAAACGCAATTTAACAGTTTAATTAATTCACGCCATCACGCCAGTTTAAACAAATGAATGTATGAATATGATTAAAGGGTACTTTCTGAATTCAAACTTTTGCGATACATGCAAGGAACATCTCCTTATTACTTACGTATTTATGTAGTAAAAACGTAAACTTACAATATTAAAACGGAGTTTAATCTGTTTTATTAAACTCGATATAATAAACTAAATGAATGGAGTTAATTAATTTTTCAATTATTTTTGTTTTATCTCTATTGCCGAAATTGGTGTAAGGCAATGAAAAGATGTGGTAAATATTGACATTTCGACAGGGATACCACATTGAATATGGTTAAGCTTATTCAAAACGGTTACCCTTGGGATAGGCTAACCATTGAATACGGTTACCCTATTAAAATGTCTGTTCTCTTTGAAAACGACCTGTAAAATCTAAAAGCGCATAAATATTACAAACTGCGGTTAAAACGAATATGATTGAAAAGCTAAAATGCATCTAAAACGTCTAAATTATAAAATGCAAGTAAAATCACTCGTCCAAAAATTAATAATTTCCCTATGAGAAACGATTGGTGTCACGATGTCTTAAAAACTTAGTTTGAAAATCTGGAACACTTTACTAATAGTAGGAACACAAAAGAGGGGAGCCCATGATGATAAATTTGCAGTAACTCGAGCGTCGTCAGAACCTAAGATTACATCTTTAAAAAAAAAGTTTATGTAATGTACATAGGTACCAATATACTTACATCGTTGGGGGTAGCTTCTTTCTATAGGATTTTAAACAAACAAATGGTCACATGTCACTCGAGCGCATCAGATATTGAAACTGGAGGCTTCTGACGTGTCACTGATGATGCAGTATGATAATCTGACAAAATGGATGATGGGATTAAGATTTACGATGTACAATTATCTCAAATTGATTCAAATTCAAATCTAACCTCAAATTAATTGGTTTTTAAGCTGGCATTATGCTGAGTTGGGCCCATTTTGTGATGCACGTTCATTGTTTGTTTTCATGGTTATTGCCTCTCAATGTTCATGAATTAAGCGTCACAAATAAATGTTTTTATTCTTATTTATTCTTCAATTTAAAATTGAATCCGTCAGATTAAGAAAATTCCTAAAGATGATATAGCACAATCAAAGCAAGCACTTACAACAAAATGACTGAATCCCCGATCCACTAAACAATTCTTTAACTGCCCACCAACCCAACATAGGCGCCGGCTAAAATTGGTTGAAGGAGATTTCCACGGGTTGTAAGATATCACCATATCTAATCTGACGCGCTCGAGTAACTCCAAAAATCCCCTCTTGGGCTCCCCTACCATAACACGAATTAATTGGTTTCATAAGTTTCAAATATTTGAATATAGGGTAAACTACCCAATTACTGACACTTTGTAATGAATATAAATGAATGTTACAACTTACAACTCGGCTGGTCACCTTCTTTGTGCTCCGTGTAATCGCGTCTTTAAAACTAAGTGCGGTTTCACGAGTCACTTAAGAGCCCACCAAAACAAGAACAATAGCTCAGACCAAATAAGTTGGTTGGAGTCGCCGTAGCCGGATACGGCTTGGACGACATGATGATGATGATGATGATGATGAAATGAATGTTACCTTGTTTTTATAATAGAGTTATTTTTCAAGCGCATCAAGGAGTAAGTGTCAACAATTATTCGTTAACTGAAATATTCGTATTAGACTAGTTTGCTGAAGTGTCCCATAGCATGTCAGATAAGTGTCCCATAGCATGTCAGATTTAATGTTGAAAGTTTATAAAAAGTATATACCTATTTCGGCTTATTATCAAGCCGAACTCAATTTATTAAATACCAAAATTAACAATTATTAGCTTAAATACTTTGGAGGCTTCTAAGCGTTTTGCTTTTAACAGAATTTATGCATCATTTTACGACAATGATGCCTTAGAAATTGCACACATATCATAGGTATAGGTTTTCTTAATTTAAAGACAGGAAAAATTTGGTAATATGTATACAACATCCATCCGGAGTAAAGTTGGTCCTATTTTACATTATGTTTTAAATAATACAACGCAATTCAGTTTAATAGTTAAACAAAGTAGTTATTTGAAAACTATCTAAGATTGTAAACCGAGAATAAAATGCTACTTACATAAAAACTAATGTTTATTCTTATGTATGTCAACCTTTTATATACAAAATATAACAATACGCAATTTCAAACAATAATCTTCAAAAACTTAAGTCCTAAAATAGCGAGAGAATTATAAGTTAGAACTTACTTTGAAGGCATTTAAGCGAGTTTTTAATGACAAATACAACAAGTCACAAATACACGCAAACGTTTATCACAATAAATATCATTATTTGTGGCGTTTTCAGTCAAAAGGTACCATGTCAGTTGTTGATAAGGCTCATTACTAGTTGAACCTTAAGTGCATTAGCGCCTTATTGACAACCGACAAAGTACCCTTTCCGTTCGTTGTAGTAAAAGGGACATTCATAATGATGCGCGCTTACGTCGACTGTACAATTAGCAACAAAATGGGAGAGATGTACAGTCGCAATCAGATACAGCCTTGGCCAGAAGTGTTGAGCACCCTAGCGATTTTCATACAAAACTCGAAAGTTTAGACTGGCCAGTCTATCTTTTTTGAAGTTATTTTATCAATTAATTCAAACTGAACAGGCATGTTTTGTTGAAGTGAGTAGTAACTGCATAGAATATTTGCAATTTTTCGCACCGACCTAAATTCGCATTTTTGGGACCTCCACTTGTCATATTTTATAGGTACCTTGAAAGTGTTATTAAGTGAAGTTTTCTAGATATATCAATAAAATATAACATTTTACGTCATCGTACATTGTTATGATAGAGAATTAATACTTAACATCAAAATTGTACACAAAAAAGAGCTATGCTCAACACTTCTGGCCAAGGCTGTATTTCGGAGCGGCCACGGTGGTCACAAATATCGGAACCACGCCTCTATTGTCAAGGCGACAAAGTGCATGTTCAGATATTTTTGAGTACCCTGGCCGCTCCGATATATTTGATGGCGACTGTACACAGAACACCACCTTTGGACCGTTAGGGTTTCCCCACACATACCGATGCGGGATCGGCTATAGCCGATAGAAATAATTTTAAACAAAAAAGAACCGACTTCACTAAGCATCCACCTTTCCAACACCAAATGCTCGATCTGCTGTAAAAAATACTCAAATCACCTTATGTATGTTCACCGATTATTCGAAGACGGCTGGACCGATTTGGAAAATTCTTTTTTTGTTTGAAAGAGTATACTTCACAGTTGGTCCCATTGTAACCAGGTCAGGATCTGATGATGGGATCCTGGAGAAATCGAAGGAACTCTTCAACTATTATAGGCATAACTATAGTGATTTGAGTATTTTTTTCAGCAGCTCGAGCATTTGGTGTTGGAAAGGTGGATGCTAAGTGAAGTCGGTTCTTTTTTGTTTAAAATTATTTGTTTAAAATTATTTCTATCGGCTATAGCCGATCCCGCATCGATATGTGTGGGGAAACCTGTAGCCAGGACAGATTTCATGACCAATCGCGTGCCAGGCGCCTTGGCCAGTGGCGTAGTGGCTCTAGTGGGTAGTTGTAGTTGCGGGAAACAGCCCGCGTTAACCATTAACCATTTTACATTAGGGTAGCCCGAGGCCTCGGTCTGAGAGACCGCGAAGGAGGATTCTAACATTATCTGTAAAAGGGGCCTCTTACGATGAATTTGCCACGGGCCACACTTAGCGTACCTAGTTATGCCACTGACGTACGCTGTCTTTATGTTTATACCGGGTGTTGCCCATAACACGAGTAAAAAATTCAATCGTAGATTCTACTCCTCAATCTAGACAACGTTTGTTCAGCGACGTTAAAAATTAACTTGTGGTTTGATTTTTAGTACATTTTAAAGTTTATTCGAATATGCAATGTATTACAAAATTGATTATATCTGTAGGATGACAACACTGACAAGCGCTGTCAATTAGACGGATTTTAACGTACATTGATAATACTATTTAGTTTGTATGAAAAAGAGACAATCTAAAGACTCCATATTTTTAAAAAGTTATTGAACAAAAGTTTTATAGTTTGAGGAGTAGAATCTACGTTTTAATTTTTTGCTCGGGTTACAGGCCACATACTGTATATTATATGATGAATGTACCACGTAACCGCTAACCATTATAACGTCCATTTTACTGATAACCATTCAACTCATATAATACCGAGATTTACAACCAAGCAAAAGTGGCACAAAAAAGGAGTCTTAATAAGACTCCTTTTGCCGAAGATAGCCGAGCGAGTGCTGAATGTAATTCTCTGTATTACATGTGACAGTTTAGATTAAAAGGTCCCATTTAGCGGTCGGCGCTTACGCTCTTATTGTTCGAATACAATACTGTATCGGTACAACGTACAGCGTAGGCGCGTAAAAAATGGTACCTTTTCTCTAAAACTATCACATATGAGTTTATTGATAAATAACATATGAACTAATTCAGGTTAATCTAGCAAATAATAGGACAAGCGAAAAGGAACATAAAACACAATCAATCATACGTGCGGGAAGGCGACCGGCGAGTGAGAGACGAAGCGAGTGGACAGCTAGAATGGCGAGGCAGACCAATGTCAACAAGTATAGCCCACATATACCAAGTAGGTCGTTTTCGACTGTGGTCTCTGAAGGTTCACTCTTAATCCTATTTCAATGAGTAGGATCGAAATTTTCCTACGCTGTCGGTACACATAGACTTCATAGATAGCGTATATTGTGTTTTAGAAAGTACTAATAACTCTGAACGACAAAGTGAGACCCTTTTCCCTGCACTGACACAAATTCTAACTATTTAGTGACCTTGAACGCAGTTGACTGATAACTAGAGTCATATATGAGTTTGGTAAAGTTGTTTTTCTAATGCAGGATTTTTTATTTTTTAGTTAGTATTTTCTCATCATTTGATTGCTAGCTGTATCGCAATACAATATTATACAACTGTGTCTTTTTATTAATAAAAGGCATAAATTCCCGTATTCTGCATTTTTTTATTTCAATCAATTTTTATAGTGAACCAATAAAAAAAATAGGCGTGAAAGATTTACCTATTTATATAAAAAACCAATTTTATGCCATTTTAGCGACAGAAATGTATGATCATTATACATTTAATATAAAAAACATTGAAAATGAGTATTGTGTACAGGTCATACCACAGCCACCCAGCGTCACACTACAAACACATCACACTACATAAAAAAAACACGTGCTCGGGACGAAACGGGACTAAAACGAAGCGACCATTCACAAATCAAACGAAATAGTGCATCACGTCAAAACAAGAGGAAAAACGTAACTACTGCCAGGGAGAAGTTAAAAGGGTAACATTCTTAGAAAGCAGGTTCCTTGGAAAAAAGTTTCCGTGTTTTAAAACTAGATGGCGCTGTATACAAGCTGTATACGATTTACTACCGTCTAAAAAAACTACCAAATGTCGGTAGTTTTCAGTAAAAAGTACTTTATTAGATGTTTCACTATTTTTAACTATTTACTGCATACGAAGTTATTTATGTACTATAAATGGAGTTCAAATTTAAACGAATATTTTTTAGCCATGCGGTAAGGGGATGGGTTAACTTTGCATACCTATAGTTAAAAATCAAATACGATTTTTCTCTAATGTTCTAAAACTTAAAATAAAAATGAGCAGCACTGACGAGTGTCTAGCTGTCATAATCCACCAATCATGTTTTATCATATTTTTGTTGATTGGTGGATTTTGACAGCTGCTGTCAAAGACTTCGTCACGGTGCTGCCATCTAGTGAAAATCTCAATCGCTAATTCTCATTCATAATCAAGTCCTTTTAAGTCATGCTTTAAAATGACTCAATATAAGACTCGACTAAAGATTGAAAATACTTGGAAGTGTTTTAAGCGCAGACACCAAAAAAGTAACGTTTTTTTTTAAATTTCTACTCAATATGACTCAGCTTATAGAACAATGCCATCTAGTTTAAAAATAATAGACCTTGTTTCTAAGGAACGTTTATTGCTAAGGGAATTAACTCTTCAAAACCTCTCCCTGCTACTGCATTTTTTTTATAATTTTATATTTTTTCATGTAGTCTACAAATGACCGTATTCTACAGATTACAAAACGTAGACTCCGCAACACTCCCACGAGAGCAGAGCCGGCCCCGTTTGAGTGCTGCGGTGTCTATTAAAATTATCCAAATAACGTTACAGCTGACATGAATCACGCACTTTCAGCAAAGAAAAATATGTCAAAACACTACTAACATTTTTTTTTCGACTTGCGACTAGTGAAATCAACTCTACTTGACCATTTACATGTCTTTACGTTGCGGAACCTCGTATCCACGAATGCACTATGTTTTAGTATTACCACTATCTATCGGTGTTACTTAACACTGAATTGCTGGGGCATTATCACGCCGTATAGCTGATATACGGATGGAAGCCCCAAACACTAAAAAAATGGATATTCCCATGTGTTACCTCCAACTTGTTACCAGTGGTAACAAAAAAAATCTTTTACCTTTGTGAATAAGTTCCAAGCTGACACTGTCAAATTCAATTGGTGGTAGCTACTATGGTTTTTTAATCAAAGCGATAACACCACTTTTGTAATAATATCAATACTTTTTTTGAATATTTTAATCCATCAAGGAGTGATAAAGTAAACTGCTTAAAAAACACATCTCAATAATTATATCGGTAAGTTTGAATTAAAAAGAACTTAGAAAAAATTTAATCTTTAATGAATAAATAATTTAACTCATGCTTAATAAAATTAAAATGCTTATTAACTGTCATTTACATCAAACAACAAATAGGGATATAAAAATATGTATTATATTAGTAAATAACATTAATATGAATTTGTTGGTAACTACAGGAAAAAAATCCCAGATTTCATCAGGTAACAAAATAGTGGTAACAGCTGGGAATAACACAAAATTCCCTAGTGTCAAAGTGTACCGTAACACGCGAATTCTCTAAGAAATTTACCTTAATTTAGCCAATTCTAGAAATTAAATGTTGAATTTAGATTTGATGCCAGTTCTCCCGATGCGTACTAATTGTTTTGTGATATGTTTCGTTGAATGTCTTTTTCGTGACGGACAGCGGTCAGTTCGCTTGTTTTTTATTTGCTTGCTTATTCGTTACAATTTCGTATCGACATTTTGGATTACAATAATGACATTTCACATTATATTTTACAACCGACAGGTTCCATAATTAATGAATTACGATAATGAAGTATCAATCAGTCATTGAAAGTAAAATTTAAGTCGCAATTCATTTCAATTGCTTGATGGTATAAAGCAAACAAATTAATTAATTAAGACATTAAAGTGATGCTTTTCTTTCGAGGTTATTATTATATTATCGATGAAACTGACCGCGTCATGATTTCTGTAGCTGCGTCCGACACGGCGTCACCCACAGCCGACCACGCGTCACATCCTTGACGAGTGTCACCTGTGCGTCAGACTTAACATGCCAGTCACCAACTGGTGACAAACATGCGTCACAAATTTGACAAGTGTCAACCGTGCGTCATGTACATGACATGTCAATCGTGCGTCACTGGCTTGACCATAGTTATCGTACGTCACAACCTTGACACGAGTAAACCGTGCGTCACAGCCTTGACAGGTGCCACAGGTGCCCGCGCGTGACAGTGCCGGACGTGTGAACAATGGTATCTAGAGTTGACATACTGCTATCTCTGTCCGACCTCAATGCTCTTCGGACCCCGAATCTTCACTGATCGTGTCGCCCGCTCTTTCTTGGGAAATGTTTTGACCTGGAAAACAGAAATTCAGAATTATTTATTTACTAAACATATTAATGCCAGTGCCAGTTAATTCTTGCTTTTGTAGTGTTGAACAGCACGACAAAAATTAACGGTCCCTAACTATAATACTCGTACTGTTCTGATAACTTCGGTTCTGATGTTTCCCGATTGTATTTTTTGCTGTGCAATCGGTAACGTAATTTCCCGTTTTTTTTATTATTTCGTGTATACAAGTTGATTCAACATTGTTAATATTATCGGATAGTACAAAACTATCCGGTATTCGGATACTGGATAGTGGCCGGATATCCGTTGCACCTCTACTAAAAACATTCAGTGTGAATTATGTATAAAAATACTTTGTGCCTAAGTACTTACCCTTTTTCGCTGTTGAAATTATGCACTTCTTGCAGCTTATGAAGAAAAAGGAGACACGTTAGAGTTGGGCGTCGATGGCAGCAGGTCCATGGTCTTACACACCCACCCCGCGATGTCCACGCAAGCCGCCTCCGCTGCTCGTACCCATTCATGGCTCTGCGAAACATGGCCGTGCATTATACCGGGCTTATTGACAGAACTAAGGAAAGAAAGGATTTTCCGATCGAGAACCATGTAATCGGTGCCTAAAAAATCGACACAAAAATCAAGCATCACAAACTTGACAGCGGTGAACCGTCACGACCTTGACAGTTGTCTGCCGTGCGTCACAACTTTGACAATGCTTAGCTAAATAACCGCTCATTCATGGTTGGCGCGACAAACCAGGATCATGCCATTGCTTTTCTATCATGGCTGTAGATAGAGATGGTACATTAGTTAGTACAAAAGGCGGATATTGTAGAGTCAAAACTAACGCGCCGGTAACGCAATAAAAATAAAGCAGGGTGAATTTCGGTGCGTCACATTAACGGATATATTCCGAGCGTCACAACCTTGACAGGTGTCAATTATGCCTAGCTGTGATAGGAACTACAACAAAAGGAACCACAGAGTGCTCACTCCATTAGGCCGAAAGCTTGACATTATGTAGGCTAGACTAAGGGACTGAGGAAGGAGCGGACAAGGCGCTCTGTTTCTCTATGGCGCGATGTTCACACCCGCTGCATTTGCTGCTTAGATCCTTTCGTGGTTTTCTGACAGAGGTGTACTTTACATGTTTAACGGGCTCGTCGATACATTCATCGCGGGTCACAACCCTGACAGGTAACTATCGTGCGTCACAACTGCGACAGGTGTCTATCGTGCGTCACAACTGCGACAGGTGTCTATCGTGCGTCACAACTGCGACAGGAGATAGGGTAGATGCCCCGGTTTTGGCCACTTTAAGGAGAGTTTGTTCAGACGTCCGTCATTTTGTGTCAGTAAGGAATTATGACACTATATGTACAGTCGCCATCAGATATATCGGAGCGACCAAGGTACTGAAACATATCTGAACATGCACATTTATCGCTTTGATAATAGAGGCATTATTCACATATTTGTGACCACCTTGGCCGCTCCGATATATCTGATGGCGACTGTACTAAGTCATTGAAAAAATATAACTATATTTATATGAATTTCCGTGTTAATATTCTGACATTAGATCTTATTTTTTTCTTTAATCAGTCAGAGCCCAGGAGCCAGTTTTGGCCTCATTTTTCATGGCTCCTAATTTGAATGACAACTGATACATCACATAGTGCCATCTGTTCTGCCATAATTTACTCTTATATTAAATATAAACCTGTAAAACTTGTAAATTTGTCTATCCCTTATTACAGTTGAAAATGGTCAAACCCGGCACAGTGACCACAATTGGCAGGGCATCTGCCTTAGTTGTCAACCCAAACCAATTTTGACATAAGTATATGGCAGATCTGTCAAATCTTAACCTATTCTAATCGCGGTTTAGTAATATCTGTGCAGGTGTGCGTCACAATCTTGACAGATATCGTGGATGAAAAGTTGTGCGTCACAATCTTGACAGATGTCGTGGATGAAAAGTTGTGCGTCACAATCTTGACAATGTCGTGGATGAAAAGTTGTGCGTCACAATCTTGACAGATGTCGTGGATGAAAAGTTGCGCGTCACAATCTTGACAGATGTCGTGGATGAAAAGTTGCGCGTCACCATCTTGACACATGTCGTGGATGAAAAGTTGAAATGAAGTTTACCATGAGGGTCTTCAGGTCGGCCCTCTCATCCGGGTTCTTCTTGAGGCAGCGGTCGACGAAGTCCTTGAATTGGTCGGAGAACAGGCCCGACGGCAGCTTAGGAGGCGGCTCGTTGACTATGTAGTCTAGGAGCTCGAATATCGCCATCGGTCGGGGGGAGTTCGGTGCGGGGATGGCAGACACAGACTGCAAAGAGAAGTGTTTTTTTAACAAGAAACCTACTGCAATATAATACGGTTCTCTGCCTTTTCTCCGAATAACGATTCCCAAACTATTTCATTTGTCAACTGTGTCATTAGGCATACTGTATTTTTTCTGAAACTATACCTAACCTAACCTATATTTGATGTGTTTATTTAATAGGTATGATCGGTTAATTTGGATGTCTAATTATAACGCCTCGTAATTAGTATCACCCTAAAGTCGTGTGCTACATTTCATATCGTAAAACATAATTCATGTCCTAAAAGTTGATTGACACTTCACTGGCCCAATACTACAGGGTTCTATGTTTCACCTTTATCGAATTGAAATTTGAACGTTCTTACTTACTAAGTGAAGAGCTCAAAGAGGACCCAGTGTGTTGACGATGAGGGACCTTCTTGTTCCTTTAGCCATCAACACAGTGAATCCTCCTTTTTGTAAAGGGTCGGCAACGCGCATGTGACTCTTTTGGAGTTGCAGGCGTCCATAGGTTACGGTAGCTGCTTACCATCAGGCGGGCCGTATGCTTGTTTGCCACCGTCGTGGTATTAAAAAAAAAGTCTTAATTTAACTAGAACCCTCTAATATTGGGCTAGCGACTTGTATGGATGGTGGAGTCCCATACCAACCTGTCCCGGGGAATGGTCCTCGTCGTGCGCGCCGAAGATGTGCGCGAGGGTCTTGGCGTCGGGCGGCGGGATGGGGTACATGCCGATGGCCATCTCCACCAGCGACAGTCCCAGCGACCAGATGTCCGACTGCACGGAGTAGTGCGTGCCTTGCAGGCGCTCCGGCTGGAAATTAGGAACATGCATGATTTTTTGGAAGACGTCATTCAATTCTATTTCCCTGTAGATTCAAATGTCTCTAATAAACCTACTATCTATGATAGCCCTGAAACGTCAAAAATGTGAAAATACGTTAGGCGTCTGCGCCGCGCGTCAAAACGCCCCATACAAAAAGTGTGAGCTTTGTGACGTCACCGACCTCAAAGTTGCAGAAAACTGCTTGGAAGGAACAAGTTTTTGGAAGATTTTTGTAATTTTAGGCACGAATAAATGCGTTTGGCTATATAGTTGTCATACATTTTTTTTCTTGTTCGAACATAAGTAATCGAACTGAGGTTTCGAAAATACATTTGTGGTATAAAAATGCCTAAAATTTTACGTTTTTAAACCGCAATATCTTTAAAAAACGGTTAAAAATTACTACGGATTACCACTTATTTATATTAATTTGGGGTTGTTGAACGTGTTTACTGAACAAATTCAATTTAATATTTTTCACGCATGTTCTCCATTATATCATTCACTTTCATCGAACGAGCAGAGCGTCAGCGAAGTGAAGTTCTTACAAACAACGTCGGCTACTGGGACGTCAAGGCAAAAAGATAAAAAAGGATAAAAGATATTTATTCTTCAATTTAGGCACATTACAATGCACTTATGAACGTCAGAGAGAAAAAAACTACCACCGGTTCTAACCCTACACCTCTGACCCGAGATGACCGGCAAGAAACTCGGCGGGACTTATTTTCATTCGCATGTCGATGGCTTTTTGATTTTAAGGGTTTGTTCCACGGTAACTTTAGCAAAGTTTTTGTGACGTTTATGAAATTTGTTGGGTTTGTAGCAGAGATACATATAATTTGAGAGTTCGTATACAGGGTGTTACAAAAATGCTAGTGATCCTTTTAAGGCCATAATTGATATCGTATTCTAAAAAACGGAAAAAAAAAAATTTTTTCGCGCGAAAAAAATTAGTTTTCACCTCAGCAGCAGGAACGAGGGTTCTTTGATACCTAAAAACAGTGAGCAAAACTCAATTTTGCTGCGAGCGTGAGACAAAATGACCTTGTTGACCTTGGAATTACAATGTCATTCCGCGCGCGAGGTCTAATACAAATTCGAAATACTCGGAAGCTATTCGTGTTGTCTTTTTCACGTCATTAATAAATAGAGAGAGACAGAAATATTTTCAACGTCTTTCAATCAAATTTTAATTTATTTTAATTCGTATTCTGAACTTTCGATTCGACCCCTGAAACAGAGTCAGAACGAAACGTTCCGAAATGCGCAGAAGTACTAATTTGTAAATATAATTTAAACAAATTTTAATTTTAAAATGTTTAACCATACAACACTTAAAATAATTTACGTTCTTTATTTCAAGATCAAATAAGTATAAACGGAAAAATTACAAGATTATCATGTGAAAAATATATTTACTTACAACAATCTCTCGTATTGTGATCAAACAGTAGTTACCGAACGCAGATAAAAAAAAGTTGACAAAAGTCAAAATGGCGGTATAGATATTTTAAAAATATTAAATTTATTTTGATTATTTTTTGTGTTATTAACTTATAATTGAGGTTTTTAAACTCAAATGTAAGAATATTACAATAAATACAAGTGAAAAAAGTGACAAAGAAGGATTAAGCATCACCCAGGTTTTATTTTTCCATGTCTTCTCACTGCTGAGGTGAAAAATAGTGTGTTCAACATGAGAATAAAGTTATTTACATCTTGTGCTTTTGAGTCCCTCTCTACGCTCAAGATTCTAAATTAGAATCACTCGCTAATTATAGAATCTTTCGCTTGCTCAAGACTCAAAATTAGCACTCGAAGTAAATATGAACTTTCTTCTCTTGTTGTACAAATATCTATTTCTATGCAGGGTTAGCCACGTGTCCCATTCTTTTCGCGTCAAAAAAAAATTCTCCTCCTTTTTATTTGTTGCAATAATCGTATTGCGACTTGAATCTTTCTTGAAAGCAAATCAAATTATTTTGTTCAATATTTTTTGATTTTCAATTTTTAAGTAGTTACACTACTATATATAAACCATAGATTAATTAGATTAAATAGATATTTCACTAGGAACATCGCTCGTTTTGTTCCAATGTTCTTCAATAGATGTCGCTCAGAGTACCACTGGCTCGTAATCATTTTTTATGTTATTTGAAATCTAGTACCTAGTTATCTAAAACTACGTCATTATATTACCAAAACGGATTACAACAAAACCAATTAAAAATAACTGATTAAACCTAAGAAAAAAACAATTCCACGTAAAATCGCATTTTTAGTTTAAGCGCCATCTATTGTAGTTTCTCATAATTTTACAGTTTAGCTCGATCTCGAAGTAACACTTTATATAGCTAGTTTCTTTAATAATAAAAGCTCATAGATGTCACTAAAATAAATTTCAAAAATACTTTTTTGGTCAACAAAAACAAAAATTATTGGAATTTTCAATGAAAATTATGTACAGTCAGCTGCAAAAATACGTATCGAAAAAATCGTCTCATAAATATGGTACTATGCACTGTATTACAACGGAATAAGATACTATGGGACATATTTTTGAGTAAGATGAGTACACCCACATTTTTACAGCTGACTGTACTTAATAATTTAATTCGGCTAGGTAATAATAATAATAAATATTACAGTACAATCTTACAAAAATCGTCCTTACGTAAAGTAATCAATAGTTAAGGCTTGTGTGTACTAGACGACGATATAATTATATAATAGATACATATATATAGATAAATACTTAAATACATCGAAAACATCCAAAACTCAGGTACAATTATTTGTGTATTTGTCACAGATCAAACAAACAAATATGCCTTTACCAGGATTCGAACCAGGGGGCTGATTTTTGACATTCGAGCGCTCGAATTCAAAGAATTTAACCTGGAATATAATCGCACACAAAATTAATAGTATAAATAATCATGACTTTAAATTACTATCGCTGTTATTTTTAAAGCATAATTTATTCGTTTTATTCAGTTTTAAATGTCATATTCGAGTGCTCCAATTTCAAAAATCGCCCCGCTGACTTTCTGCTTTTTGTCTACTGCCTCCATTATTTATAGGCTAAACATCGACTGGGCTGGAGGCTGTTAAATATAGTAATTTTACTAAATATCACCAGCACATCACCATCGCATCTTCATTAAATGTTTTTTTTAATCTTTCATAGGGACCTTATTTACGCTATTGTTGAAGTTAATAAGATAAGGTTTTATTATATACCATCCTTTAACCACTTTACAAGTTTTAAGGTACCGCCACTGCACTCAATTACGAATTCTACTCTAAGTAGGTACAGAAAACCAAAAAGAACTTTGTCGTAATGACTGTTGCCCTTGGATACGTACAAACGTAACCTATTCGCTACAAAACTAGCTATTGTGACTAGGTTCTAGAGTGGCCTAGGACTGAATCAAATTGGTTGACCCTACCTTCAGATCAGACCGCGAGTCAGCGACAAATTTCTATGAGCAAATAGTTCAGAAATTTGTTACCGATTCGCGGTCTGATCTGAGGGTAGGTACCTACTTAGAGTACAATTCATAATTGAGTCAGTAATTTGACAGTAATGATTACGTCAAAAATCATAAATAATTAGTAGTATTGAAACTAGATATAGGCACCCATGAGGATGAAACGGTATACTATAGACATATAAAATAAAAAGACGGCCTTGAAGACCATAGTGAAGACAAAATTGTGATTACATATTAAGCCGATTTCCTTGTGTTTACGCGCGAGTCGCGCGACACGCACACGTGGAAGTCGAATTTCAGCTCAGCGCCCGACGGTTCGCGACGCGTAGGTAGGTAACTAACAGAGCTCGCGCGTTACCAAGGCCTGACACGACGTTGTCAGCTTGCTGTGACGCAGGCGGCCGAATTGGCAACAACGCACAAAACTTACTCAACGTCTTGTCATTCGCAAATCAGTTGTAGGTTAATATTTGAATGTAGGGAATTGGTTAACAATTTGCATCTTAAATTTAAAGACCTCGTAGTGCAGCGGATAAACATATGGACTTATGAGTCGAAGGTCCGGAGTTCAAACCTTATCACAGACAATTTTAATGTTTTTATTTTTTGTTTTTTACCCTGCTACACACGTGGCCTAATGTATCGAAAAAATTATCTCTTACTTTTGTTTCATTGCAGGATTTGTAGATAATTAATTGTTTACTTACTTAATAATATAGTATCTTGTTCGCGAGTGATATATATGTAGCATAGCTCGGCAGACAACTTTCGGAGACGCCCGTCGGGTTCATATTTGATTTACATATATATAAAAAAATAACAAATAAAAAAAATACAATTTACTCAATATTTCTACTGTAAAGCGACATCTATTGATTAATAGTATTGTTGAAGGATTTTCATCTAGGGAACTTTTACATAAAGACGTGTAGATGTCGTTAGTAGCCATGGCAAGTATTATGACTTCTCTGTGACGTGTAACGCCATCTCTAATCGAGAGATGTAAACAGTGAATTTTCAGTAACGCCATCTAGTGCTGATAGTTCTTTAGGCGGTCGCATTTTGTAACAAGGCATGGGCCCTCTATCATATACTTACTTTATGTATAAACTGAAAATAGATGTCATATAGTATGTTATTCAATCAAATACAAACACTGAAAACATTGAAAAAATAATCAACCCAGCATCGATATCGATATCGATAGGCGTATCGATGCGAGGATCAAATCCTGCTGGGTTGATTATTTTTTCAATGTTTTCAGTGTTTGTATTTGATTGAATAACATACTATTGTATGAGTGGAATGCCCCACTTTAAAAAACATGTAAAATAATTATGAGATGTCATATACTTCAGAAAAAATGCCCTTAGAGTATGGTCAACGGCGCCTAGACGTTTCAAATTCAGAGATTGCATATACATGAGAAAAATTGTCAAGTTCCGCCGTGACCGGGTGGTCTAGTGGTCAGGAAGTCCGCCGCGAAAGCTGAAGACGCCAGTTCAAATCTGGCCTCGGACACCGGAGGGTTTGGTCACTTTTTCTGAAGTATATGACATCTATTTTCAGTTTATATATAGTAGTGTAACTACTTAAAAATTGCAAATCAAAAATATTGAACAAAATAATTTGATTTGCTTCAAGATTCAAGTCGCAATACGATTATTGCAACAAATAAAAAGGAGGAGAATTTTTTTTTGACGCGAAGAGATTTTTTTTAGCAATTAAGCCCTTAACCAGATCACCAGTATCTTTGTTACATCCTGTATGAGCAGGAACGATCAAGGGGTTATGTAGCTAGAAGGCGAAAAAAATCTTGAGAAGGGTCTTGTTATATAGGTCATCTTGTTTGCAAGTAAATCGCGAGTTCTCAGTTCGAGGCCGACTACATATAAACTGACTCGGACAGCACGAATAGCGACGGTCTGGAGAGACGACCGGCCACCGCTGTCGTCTAAACAGCTCCATTCAGGTCTATACATTTGATCGAGTCGCGCAAACCGCCGCTCCGAGAGGCACGATCAAAATGCAGACATGAACCTGTTTTGGACGACAGCGGTCGCTCGTCTCGCTGCAGTTCGCTGCGCCGGTCTCGTTCATCGATTCCGCCGAACGTGCTTCCTAAACTCCAATCTTCCGTCTCCATCATCACTTAATCATCATAAGTTTTACTCTTCACTTTTGACTTTTTTTACTATGTACAGCCGCCATCAGATATATTGGAGTGGCTAAGGTGGTCACAAATATCTGAATAACGCCTTTATTGTCAAGGCGATAAAGTGCATGTTGACATATGTTTGAGTACCTTGGCCGCTCCGATATATCTGATGGCAACTGTGTACATTTGGTCCGTAGTAAAAACAAGGTGTTGATTAACACCATAACAAACTATCACCAAGCCAAGCCATGGGATTTTCCTACAAACTACAGTACGAGCGGGGACCGTATGATCTGCTACGTTACGTGCTACAAAAAGATAATCCCCATGGCACATGTTCATAAAAGTAATGCTGAGTTCCGAAAAATTGGTTAAAAAAACTAGAATTAGCCGAAAGCACACAAAAGCACCACTTCCGGTGTAAAAAATTAATCGAACGAGCGAAGTGAGTTCTTACAAACAACTTCGGCTACTGGGACGTCTCGGCATTTCGATGGCTTTTTGATTTTGAGAGTTTGTTCCGCGATAACTTTAGTAACGTTTTTCTGATCTTTATGAAATTTGTTGGGGCTGTAGCAGAGATACATACAATTTGAGAGTTCGTATATGAGCAGGATCGATCAAGGGGTTGTGGAGCTAGAAGACGAAAAAAAATCGTCTGAAGGGTCTTGTAATATTGGTCATCTCGTTTGCACGGAAATCGCGAGTTCTGAGTTCGAGGCGGACTACTAGTGGTAACTTGTGACAACTAATAGCAATAAACCGTTAAAAATTCAATGAAATAACGTTCTTATTCACGTTCAACAAAATCCATTTTGCCTGGCAAGTGAATCACAAAACTCACAAGAGTCACAGATATTTGCTGGCTCAGATATACTAGTAGTCCGCCTCGAACACAGAATTCGCGATTTCCTTGCAAACGACATCACCAATATAACAAGACCCATGTGATAATTTTTTCGCGCCTTCTAGCTCCATGACTCCTTGGTCGATCCTGCTCATATACGAACTCTCAAATTATATGTACGAGAGGTTCAAAAATTCGCGAAATAAAATGATTGCAATGTAAATGAAACAATGGAAGTATTTTTCTTTTTCAATATAATTACCCTCGAGTTTAATGCACTTTTTTGATCGGGAAATTAATTTATATAAACCATCAAAAAAATATTTTTTGTCTTTGCCCTCAAAATGAGCCGAAATTGCCTCCTTCACTTCTTCATCGGTATGAAATTTTCTTCCTCGTAGTTCTTTTTTTAAATTTGGGAACAAATAATAGTCGCTGGGAGCCAGGTCCGGGCTGTAGGGTGGGTGAACCAGCGGTTCGAAGCCGCACTTGTTAAGAGCAGCAATCGCAATATGGCTCTTGTGAACCGGTGCATTGTCATGTAATAGCAACACACCCTTCGACAGCTTTCCCCGCCTTTTTTCTTTAATGGCTTCTCGTAGTCTTTCTAATAGTGTTGCGTAATATGTCCCAGTTATGGTGACACCCTTATCTTTGTAGTCGATCATAAGAATCCCTTTTGAATCCCAAAAAATAGTAGCCATCAGCTTTCCAGCCGATTCTGACACCCTGAACTTTTTCGGAGGGGGTGCACCTTCTTATGCCACTGCATAGACTCTTGCTTCGACTCAGGTTCAAAGTGATGAACCCAAGTTTCATCTCCAGTCACAATTCGTTCCAATATGTGGGCAGGGTGATCTCCGCATAAGTTTATAAAAAGCTTGGACGCATCAACTCGGTCTTCCATCTGCAGCGGTTTAAGCATTCGCGGTACCCACCTTGCACTCACTTTTGTCATGCCAAGATGGTCATGTAAGATCCTTAATATTGTTGTATCTGATACTCCAACTAATGCAGCTAATTGTTTCTTTTTAAGACGAGCATCTTCTTGTACGAATTTTTCAACTTTTTGTACGATATCAGACGATGTGGCTTCAATAGGCCTTCCTGGGCGAGGGTCATCTTCAATTGACTCTCTGCCATGTTTGAAGAGGCTATGCCACTTGTAAATCATGGTTTTACCAGGGCACTGGTCGCCGTAGACAGCTACCATTTCATTCATTATAATTTGCGGAGGCTTTCCTTGCTTAGATAGGAATTTTATCACAGCACGATATTCAATTTGCTCCATATTCGCACGTTTATTCCGAAATAATTCGTGTGAAAGGCAATATTTTAAAAACAAATGACGGTTTTGGCTTGGCATTTGACTTATTTTTTTCTAAAGAGTTCTCATACACAATGAGCAAAAAGGTTTTGCAACATTTTACCTCCTTCTGCTTCGTTCCGCGGATTTTTGAACCCCCCCTCGTACCTTTGCTACAACCCCAACAAATTTCATGAAGATCAGAAAAGCGTTACTAACGTTATCGCGGAACAAACTCTCAATAGTAGTTTATGTAACTGTTACGTAATAAGGGTCCTTAAAACATGAGTGTGGTTTTATGAAATGAGCCGCAGGCGAATTTCATAATAAGATCACACGAGTGTTTTAAGGCCTAATTACGTACAGTTGCATACACTGCTTTATCTACACTCATATTATTTATCCAAAATGCCGTATTCCTAAACCATAGAATGGCCGCCATTGCACCGCGTCGTGGCCAACTCGATTGTGCCGGCGGTCGCGCGGGCGGGTGTCGCCGGCCGCGGGCGCGTGCAGGTGTACATTATGTTATAACTCATAGCACATCAATAATTGAGCATGAAAAGTTAAAATTGCGGTACTGCCACAGATAAGAAACTTATCATAGTGAAATCGTTTGTTGTAATGCTGGTCATAGCCTACGGTTTTTGAACGCATTTTAGAGGACTTACAATATGAGTGTAGATAAAATCATAAAGCCATCGAAATGCCGAGACATCCCACTAGCCAGAAGTTGTTTGTAAGAACTCACTTCGCTCGAGTCGTTCGATAATCAGGCTTTTCATTTCAGAACTGTTCCTATTCAAGGTAAAACTACACCAAAGTCGCAGATCTTGATCTCTCCCTTGCTGTTCACAAGGATGTTGGATGACTTCTCAATCTTCACATCTGTCACGGTTCATTACAATGAGAGTTTCCGCGATCGAGATTTTCTCTAGGTGGCAGCACCGTGGTGAGAGGTCTAGCTGTCATAAGTGTCATATCCAGAGCTCGGATTTTTCACGGCAAAACAAAACACTAGCGTAATTTAGCCAGTGCTTGAAATATTATTTTATCGATATCGATAATTCAGAACTAGAAGAAATAAAAGTCACCAAATAAAATTAATATGTAATAAAACTAATAAAAACATTTGTATAAAGTTACTATATATTAGAAACAGACGCAATTTCTTCTTCAAAATCTACGTCAGTACACACAGCAGCACAAGACATTTTATTTGGGTAATAGTGATAGGAGTAGATGATCATTATCTTTTCAACATTCTCTGGGAGTAAACAGTTGCGTTTATCACTATAAATCCATTTATGTACACTAAATGTACGTTCAACTTCAGTTGACGTCAAGGGAGCAAATTTATAGAATTCATTATCAGTTCGGGTAATATTTTCAGATATGTCTCTTAAAATTTCGTAATCAGGATTTCGTTCGAGCACGGCTTCAAATTTACGTATCACTGGTAAAAGTTTACTCCAGTTTACGTAGCAACGAACAGTATCCAGAATGAGGAAGGATTCCGCAATGGATAAAGTCGAACATTGCAATTGTTCTATTGAAGAGGCTATTACTTCGTAGTTGTCGCGAATGAAATTTAACTCCGGTCGTAGTTTGCGTGTTTGAAAACATTTTTTTGCAGCTCTTATAGCTGCCGAGTCATTAGCAAGTATGGAGACGACATCACGTATTTGCTCATAGTATTGAGCGTAATATACCGCAGCAGATATCCAAGTTCCCCATCTGGTGATAATTGGCTCGGGAGGTAGGGGAATGGACGGATATTTTGCCTTAAAAAGGCGTACACGCTCTGGAGATTTTAGGAATATCTTTTTGACATTCGATATCAACCCATCCACACCTTTGAAATTATCTCGCACTTCTTCGGCAACCCGGTGCAGACCATGAGCTAAACACGTAATGTGTTTCATACGAGGAAACGTTGCTTTTAAAATACGACCGGCTTTAAGCATATATGCGGCACTATCTGTGCAAAGTAAAAGCAAATTGTTTACGTTATCATTGAAAGAATTTTGAAACAAAAATTTTAATTGGTTTATTATTAGGTTTGCTATTGTTTCCCCATTTACCTTCTCTAAAACCTTCGACCCCAAAAGATAAAATTGCTTAGAACAATTTTTTTGCAAAGACCGAATCACCACGTTTGTCACACATTTTCCCATGAAATCTGGTGTTTCGTCTATAGATATCCACAAATAATTGGTTTTGTTTACCTCTCTTATACCCTGTATAGTTTTTTTGTACACGAGATTTAAATAAATTTTTCGCAGGGTCGATTCGTCCGGTAAAGAAGTCATAGAGCAGTCGCAACATAAATACTTGTTAAAAAAATGACGAAAATTATTGTTGTTGACTGTTGCCCATGGTATGTTGCATGAAATAAGAAAAATAATAAAATCGAAATAAAATTGATGTTTCCTATTTGGTTGCCCCGAACGGTAATTGTGGCGGTTGCTTTTCACATGATTCTCAATATTGCATTTCTTCAGTTTTAGATGCATATCGCACATAGAGCAGTATATAGTGGAGGTCACTTCAATAAAGACTAACTCAGGGTGATTTTCAATCCACGTTTTGATCCGATCTTGTACATTACTCATTTTTGTATTAATTGATACCTTGCAATATTAAGTTATTATACGTATATCCAACACGTCGGATTCAATGCGTTGCGAAATAAATAATACCTAGATGCAATTTACGTTTTATACGTAATGAAATGACAGTTAAAGTGTGAATGTCATATGTCATGTGAGATGAAATTTGCAGTCGTTTCTATCATTTTAAATGAGGTGGTATAGTTACTTCGTTCTAAGTTGTACATGCAGACCTACCTCTTTGTTGCTCGACTATGGCAAAGCTAAAATGAAAAGTTATTTTATTACTTATACAGGATGTCCGGTAATTAATGCACAACCTTCTAACCCCCAGTAGGTCACCTTAGACTGGTCAAAAATATTGATTTTGAGCTCTAGTAAGTCTCCTGTTTTTCGAAATTTTCGCACGTTTGTTAGTTTTTAAATTTTGACATTCACACTGATAGGTGTACCATCGAATAAAAAAAGAAAAAATGTACTGAGGCAATACCTGTCATATACTCTAGTAAGACTCGATAGGTGTCGATAAAATAATATTTCAAGCACTGGCTAAATTACGCTAGTGTTTTGTTTTGCCGTGAAAAATCCGAGCTCTTCATATCATAACCCACCATTCATGTTTAATGATCTTTTTTTTTGGGATAATCGTTTGAGCTTCAAGATAGCTGCGTCGTCTTTGGAATAGTTTTTTGTTTTTTGCTCATTTACGTAGTTCAGTGTGTAATATTGATAGCTTATTGTGCGGTGACCTAACGAAAAAGTGTGCAGCTAATGAAAAATTAGTCTCAAAACGTGCGTAACCACCATTTAGTTGAACAAACGGTTTCCGGCGTCTCGGCCACCCACGTGTTTGTAAGTAGGCTATCACCTTACAATCAGCAAGGCCTTTACCGAACAACGTTGCATATATTTAGTAAACAATAAATAAGTGTCATTAACGTTTAACATCGACATTGGCAAAATTCCCATTGCTCTGTGCCAAAGAAAAGCAAAAAAAAAAAAAGATTAAACATGATTGGTGGATTATGACAGCTAGACCTCTCTCCACGGTGCTGCCACCTAGTGAAAAACTCGATCGCGGAAACATTGTAGTGGAGACACTCACCGACATATAACTCCTAGTTCCCACAAACGAGTTGGCCATGGAGTCGATGAGCTGCCCCGACACACCAAAGTCGCAGATCTTGATCTCTCCGTTGCTGTTCACGAGGATGTTGGAGGGCTTCACGTCGCGGTGCATGATGGCGTGCTTGTCGCGGAGGTAGCTCAGGCCTTTCAGTACTGCTGAGGTTATGGTTCCTGTGTAAAGGCAATGGAGATATCAAGAAATATCCATGTGCCAAAAAAAATTACAATTCATAATCCAAAACGTCTTTGACAGGTGGTTAGAAAACCCGGCCAAGTGCGATTCAGACTCGCGCACGAAGGATTCCATACCATTATATATAAAAAACCGGCCAAGAGCGTGTCGGGCCACGCTCAGTGTAGGGTTCCGTAGTTTTCCGTCCATCACAGTAAGTGTCCCCACTAAAGAGTTAAAAATATGGGCTATTTGTTACATTGTTGATTTTATAGAAATTACAGGTACAACACGGTTAAATTTTTATACGGTTAAATTACAAACTTAGTTCAGAAATTATTTTGTAATTTTTTTTCAAAAACTATTCAACCTATCAAGTTCAACATAATTTTCGTAGAAAGTTTTTATAAAGTTCTACTTTTGAGATTTTTTCATATTTTTAAAACTTATGGTTCAAAAGTTAGAGGGGGGGACACATTTTTTTTTTACTTCTGGAGCGATTATTTCCGAAAATATTTACATTATCAAAAAATGATTTTACTAAACCCCTATTTATTTTTAAATACCTATCCAACAATATATAACACGTCAGGGTTGAAATGAAAAAAAACACTCCCCACTTTACGTATAGGGGACCTCCCCTATAAAACATTTTTTTCCACTTTTTATTTTACCACTTTGTCGGCGTGATTGATATACATATTAGTACCAAATTTCAGCTTTCTAGTGCTAACGGTCACTGAGATTATCCGCGGACGGACGGACAGACATGGCGAAACTATAGTTGACTACCCTAAAAACTGCAAAAAAATCATGTCTGTTGTATGGGAGGCTCCTTAAATATTTATTTTAATCTGTTTTTTAGTATTTGTTATTATTGCGGCAACAGAAATTCATCTGTGAGAATTTCAACTGTCAAACTATCACAGTTTATGATATACAGCCTGGTGACAGACGGACAGCGGAGTCAGTAATAGGGTCCCGTTTTTACCCTTTGGGTACAGAACCCTAAAAAATATATAAGCTACAGGCTTCTTCACACATACACATTCTTCATATCATACATATAGTCTCTTGTTAAATGACATTTAAAACCAGTAATTTAAAACCAGTAGTCATTCACGTCATTTCCGTTAATCTTTGTTAGTAAATTATTTTATTAAGTTCATTTTATTTCAACCAATCATGTTGAGTGAAATAAGTGTTGGAGAGCCTCTCAAAAGCAGAAACTTAAATACTTACAGTATCAACAACTAAGTTTGTTAAGACCCCTGGCTGTAGTAGTTGTCATGTACAATTTACAGTAAGCAAAATTGCATGGACAAATTCAGGGTGTCTAGACACATTATCATTATGAATTAATTAATTTATAAATTATTCATGTAATTTTGTAGCTGGGTGTATGTACAATGGCCTAACGAAACGGAATGTGTAAACACAACATTAGCTCGTATTTCACGAGTCGCGGATGTTTATTTTAAGACTAACTAATTGAAACTCGCCTAAAATTGACTCAGGAATCCTGCCAGCCTTCTTCAAAATCAAATACAAAGAGCTTCCATCCATATACTCCATGCAAATAAAGATATCTCCATCGCTAAAAAACGCTCCATAAAACCTGACAATATGCGTGAAGTTGCACACATGGGACCAGGTTTTTTTAACGTTAACCTTAATCCGAAACTCACCTAAAATTGCTTCAGGAATTCTGCCAGCCTTCTTCAAAATCAGATCCAGAGAGCCTCCATCCATATACTCCATGCAAATAGAGATCTCTCCATCGCTATAAAACGCTCCATAGAACCCAACAATATGCGTGAAGTTGCACTCATGGAGGACTTTTAGTTCGCGGATGATCTGTTTTTTGATCGCTGGCTTCACTTCGAGGTGGATGAGCTTGCGTGCCATGATTAGGCCGGTAGACTTGTGACGAACCTTCATTACGACGCCGCCATTGCCCTGACCTGAAAGTACGACATAAGGTAAACATCCCAGCGTTTGACACTCTAATTCAAATTATAGATATCCTGTGTCATCTAATGCTAGGATATGAAGTGAGATTAAGGTGGATAAAGGTGGGGATACTTGTAGAGATTGTAGGCTACGGGGGGCGATACGTTACGATATGATTACGTCAATGGCGATCCACAAGACTAGACAGACAGCCAGAGATAGTAAGTAGAGATTGTAGTAGTAGTAACAACATAGTGGATTGAACATGTCTGTCCTGATCGCCTTACCAGAAATTGTTAAGAAAGAAAGAAATAGTAGATTGTGTGTAACAAGGGAGCAAAATGACATATTTACGGCGAGGGCGTACATTGATTCCCAAACGAAGCGATGGAGTCTATAATAGAATCCCGAGCGTAGCGAGGGATTCTAAAGTAGACTCCTGAGCGTAGTGAGGGATTCAAGTATTAACGCCCAAGTTGAAAATAGTTTTGCTCCTATGTGACACATACTGCTTTTCACACCACCTTAGGGGAAAATATTTTTTTTATTGTTGAATCATATTTATTTTAACTTTATATGTGCTTAGTGTGCTTCTTGATTATAATGAATCTATTAATTTAATAAGAAATTTGACTGTGATGACGGACTGGCTGAAAAAAAAAACGAATGTCCTAGAACAGAAAAGTGCCACTTTGTTCCCTCCTAGCAGGGAAGAAAAAGCCCGTATATGACTAGGTAGTGTGAAAACACATTTATTTTAATGCCACAAAGTTAAACATTAATAGAAATACAAACCAAAAAAACATACAGGCGCAATGAGACGTTAAAATAGGATCCCTAACTAGCGTAATACCACGGCAAAGCGCTGGACAAGAGATTCGTAAGCGCCTCACGCGCCGTGCGCGAGCATCGAGGCGCGTACGAATTTGAGCAAACAGGCGAGCCATGCGTGCCTCAACCTGAGGGTGCCTCAAGTCCGTACCCACTTTTAGACAGTAGCAAACAAGGATGATTATGACATGGATGGACAATGCCTACACAAAATCGCGTTCCTCGAACCTTCAGGCTATACGTCTGTTTTCGGTACTGAGAGCGCCATCTGTTGAGCCTGGAGTCGAGTTATTCTGTCAGCGTTAATCGCCGAACAAAATATTAGAAACTAGAATTTATTTATTTAATCTTAATTGCACAAAATAAGATGGTACTAATGGCGGACTTAATGCCATAAGGCATTCTCTACCAGTCAACCAATGGGCTTAACAGAAAGGTTAAGTAGGAATTTAGTGTTTGCGGTGACCGATAGATGACGCTAGTGCTTTAGCCTGAAATAAGGGAACGCGATTTTGTATAGGCATTGTCAATCCATGTCATCATCCTTGGTAGCAAACCAGCGAACATTTATGTGTTTATGTTTGAGCTGCCTCGCGCAACTACCACGTCCAATTTACCTACGGCCACTGCGATTATACCGTCTCCTTATTTAAATAAGAGCCCGGTCAGCTAGCTAGAAGATGCTGATACAATTTCTTGACAAGCGACCACGAACGTAACGTCGTGTTCGAAACATCAGGCAAATTATAAAAGTAGATTTACGCGCCAGTCCCGTTTTTATTTCAATATATAAATAGTGAAAGCGTATTTCCTTACCAAGTTCGCCCAGTTTCTCAAAGTCATCATCACTGAGCTCTCCGATCTTCTCCTTTTGGCAGAGAAACACCTCTATCCGTCGGCGCTGGGTGTCATCCATCTCAATCTGCTCCAGCCTCTCCGTCAGGACCTCAATGCTGCTCTTGGATTTCCCAGCGAGGCCCGTCATCCGGCTGAAATGAAATGTTATAATTATCTGCAAATATTCATCTCCACATCATAGTGTATCCTGATGAGAACCCTTTCCCTAAATTTTGGACACAAAATGGACTTTTGAACAAGGAAACTAAAATGAAAAACTACTGTAAAGGATTGTTTTTTGTGCATCAATCATGCTCTCTAACTGGCTAGAAGTAATCCCAAGAATTTTTATCATTTTTATATTTTTATCGTATACCCCACCCAAAATGGGTGGTGGCCTATTTAATTTTTCATAATTGATGATATCAGTTTGTATGTACTTGAACTATATCTACAAGCTTACTCATGTCTATTCATAAATTATTTATTATATTTGGTTACTAAATAACAAAGTAACTATCAGTTGACATCACTCACATAATAAAGATAATTAATTATACAGAGTACTTAGTACATTTCGATCTGTCAGTATGGACAAGTCTGTAACTGTGAGACATACAAAGATCTGTTCTTAGGAACCATGTCATCGATTTTAGGGACAAGAAATACTGCATACATAGATTTAAAAAAACTTGTACTCAGTTCGGCAATCAAGCCGGGTTGTTTTGAAAAATAAAACTTACATTGTTTCTAATATAACTCACAGTTTTGGGGTCATAGAGATTGGAAGGAAAGTCAAGAACACCTGGTACAGGTTTTGGAGCCTAAAAGAAAACTTAAAGAGTAACCTATCTGTTCAGCTCAAAAAGAAGATAATGGACTGTCAAACCTGGAAATTCTCATTGAAGGCGAGAATAATGATAGTTTCATGCCAAAGGGGAATGGAAAGGAGCATGCTAAAAATAAAGAAAAGTGAAAAGATCAGGTACTCTATCATCAGAGACAAGACGAAGGTTATAGATGCACTATGCCAGGCCACGTTGCCAGACTCCAGGACGAGAGATGGACTTTACAAGCGACAGCCTGGAGAGGTCCTGATGGTAAAAGGAAAACAGGACGGTCACTGGCACGCTGGGCTGACAATATAGTCAAAGTAGCGGGGGCCAACTGGGTATGGGTGGCCCAAGATCGAGAGAGGTGGAAGACTCTGGAAGAGGCCTATACCTCGTAAGAGGGTTCTGGTGTGTTTCTTTACCCAACAAATTTAAGTTAAATCAGACTAAGTTTGAAATTTATATTAGATTCATTTTTTTGCACCCAGAAATAAAAGGCTTTTTTATTTTTTACTTTTATTTTTATTTAAGTTTGAAATTTATATTAGATTCATTTTTTTGCACCCAGAAATAAAAGGCTTTTTTATTTAATTTTATTTTATTTATTTTATTATTTGGGGTCATTGTCTATACATAACAGTTTCTACTTGGATATCGATTGTGTAGGTGATAGGCAGTAAATGTTACTATGAAACACAATATCTTTAATAAATAATATGCATTGTATTTCATAATTTTTAATATAATTAAGTTTATTAATTAGGTACCTACAAGTTTTTTTTAAATCTATGTATGCAATTTTTCTAGTCCTTAAAATCGATGACATGGTTCCTAAAAACAGATATTTGTATGTGTCATAGTTACAGACTTGCACATACTGACCGGTCTAAATGTACCACCTGTATACATTCATACATTGGATAAACTATTAAACTTAAATTTATAGTAATGGTAATGAATAACGTAAATTCATTTAAAATTAAGATACAGATAAAAGCAAAATGACAATACTTTGTTTACTATTCAGATAACAAGCGAATTACTCATAACAGATCAATAAAAGGAAAAACTTTGAAGCCACAAAACCTCGACGTAAATGGGCCTAGGATAGATTAAGGCTGATTCTACTTACTCAGTGGCTGTCGCCGACTTGAGTTGCGGGGTCATATTCGATGGAGTCGCCGCCGGGGCCGTGTCGATAGACCCCGGAGGGAGGGTCAGGTTCAATTTGTTCTTCGACATTTTGCTCATCGTGACTACTATTCACGGCATTGAAGTAGATCAGCGGCCAACTTGGCCCCCTTAAATTAAAACGAAAACCACATGGACGTACAAATAAAATTACTTATCCATACAATACGCAGAAAAATACCACGACTGAGCAATGCAAGATTGATAATTGATTTCTCGTCTACCACAGATAGACATAAATTCGTCACCTGTCGCATTTCTCGAATAACGCAAGGTGCGGTTACGCATGCTGTTTTTTACTGTCTTTAATGTGGGATAAATGTTTGACGATACATGTATTAGATGTAGTTTTTATATATTTAAGTAGTTTTTAAATTAATTGTAGTATAATTAATGAAAACTGCGAATATATATTGTTATTGATTTTTTGAAGATTTGTCACAAAAGGAATTGTAGACATCCCGAACGTATGAACAACGTCAAAAATGACAACTATTCGCTGACAGCTGACTGACATGACATTTACGTGTGTTGAGGTCTCAGGTCTTTGACAGGCGCAAAAACTCAAAGACGCATGATCAATTTTCTCTGTCCCTATCCTTTGTGGAGATTTACTCGGCCATATAGCAAATATCGATTATAAAATAGGGCACCCTGTTATATCTCAAAATGCGTTCAGTTGATATTTGATTTAAGATAAGATGTGGGGGGCTGTGTTATGCTTGACCTTACATTTTTATAGTAAGTAACAGTTTCGTATTGATACACTCCCAGGTTCCTAGCGTTTGGTTCTTAAGTTACTTGGTTGTGCAGGTGTTTTTGGGCAGAATGACTGCACGGACCTGCGAGGGAGACTAATAAGCCACGGTTTGCACTACGTTCCCGGACCAGACACATGTACGCTATGTGTGTGCGACAATGGAGGCCCGAAGTTCTGCAAGGCCGTGCTGTGTTCGCCACCGCAGGTAACTGACATGACAACTACAGGTTAAATTCATATTGATTGCTGACAATCAATTTATTTGTTAACAATGAATGACCTATACTTACCTCATTTGTAAAGGCAAAGATTTTAAACTAATAATTTAGAATGAACAGGTCTCTGATGAAAATTACTGTCTTTTTGAACATTAATAAATTGTGTTATTAAAAGTAAGGTCTGTCTCTAATAAGACTCTTATTGCCACTCTAATAAATCTTATTAGAATCCTGCAGAATTATGATCCTCCATTACAATAGTATTCACTTGTAAAACTGTTAGAACACCTTCCTAAACATTATTAATAATGAAAAACATGTCTCTTTTTGACCCCATGGTAGACTGGTAGAGAATGCCATCTGGCATTAAGTCTGCCATTTGTACATGTATGTACATTTTGAGCAATAATGTTTGAATAAATAAGAGATTTGATTAAACAACTGACCAAACTCCGTTTTTTTTACTAAAACTTGATCTGCTTATCATTGGCTGACCTAAGGTCATGACCTTTATTCATAAATACTAGATATACCATCCTGTTAGCTGACAAATTATAAGCCTTATGCTAGTAGACATAAGGTCCACCTTTGGTCAGGCGTGTTGCTGTGTGTACATCAAATAACTTTTAACCCCTGACCTTTATTGTTACGTTTGTTACTCTGAATAAAAATCAATACTGATTCACTGTTCTACAGGGTGGAAAGATAAGTCGGGCCCTGGAGGGAAACTACCTTAAAACCTTGAGATAGCTCAATTCGCTCAAAGGAAACATTCTTTTATTTTTCCTAAAAACTAAAACTGCATTCACAGTTTTTTTCTTAATTTTCACTTTTTTCCATACTAATTGTATGAAAAATATTATTATTATTATTATTTATGGGTTCTCTTGTGCTTAAACTTGGTTGGTATTTAGAAGTTTTTATCCTCGTTGGAAACAGGATCGATTGGCATCAATTGTCATAAAAAATATTTATGGCAATAATTACGAAATAAATACTTTTTTGAAAACTGTACTCTTTTCCAAAAATTTGTAAATGCAGTTATGTCCCTTTAAAGAAATTAAAGAATGTTTCCCTTCAGTGAATTGAGCTATCTCAACGTTTTAGGGTAGTTTTCCTCCAGGGCCCGACTTATCTTTCCACCCTGTATATTAAAACTTCTGTGGAAATATTAATTTACTCCATAATACTTATTGGTTTGATTTTACTAATTATTTTGTTATGTATTGATGCATTCTTTGTCACGGTTATGAAGTAAATTAATGAATAGAATTTAAAAAAACCGGCCAAGTGCGTGTCGGACCACGCATAGGAGGGTTCCGTGCCTTCAATGGAATAAGAACCAAACTAATACCAAAACCGTATCTGATGCCTATGGAAGAAGTTTTTTGGAGATGACTCAAAAATGGCTGAACCGATAATGTTCAAAACAATTTTCGTTGAAAGTATATGATAAGGCGCATCTCTTCAAATTCTTTCATATTTTTTGAATTTACGGTTCAAAAGTTACAGGGGGGGGCTACACAACTTTTCTGACTTTCGAAGCGATTGTTTCAGAAAATATTCACTTAATCACAAAATAGTCAAAGAAACCTCAATGTTATTTTTAAAGACCTATCGATTGATGTGTCACATGTTGATATTTGGTAAAAAAAAAATTTTTTTATTTAGTTACCTGTATGGAGCGCCCCCCTAAAAATATTTTTTTTTTTCAAATTTAACTACATAACTAAGTAGCTGCATACAAAATACACCTTATGTGTAAATTTTATTCAGATACGTCGTATAGTTTCCGAGTAAAATGCCTGTGACATACGGACGGACAGACAGACATGACGAATCCATAAGGGTTCCGTTTTTTGCCCTTTAGCTGCGGAACCCTATAAATACAAATACAAACACACACCATAAAAAGTCCCTGCAAAGTTTACGGGCGGCTGGATCCGTAGCATCTGTGATTTTTTTATTTGAATAGAGTGCGACACACGTATGTGTCTGGAATCAGATTATGAATTACACTGCAAGCACTTACGGCTGGACATGTTGCATGCTATTTTGTGAAGTCTGATACGGAAAATTTTAAGATAATATATATAAGGGAAGTGGCCGGATTTTAGGTTATGAATTCATTAGAGGCATTCCGGCTGTGTAAGGCGGCCTAGTAAATAAATAAATGTTATGGGAGAATCTTACACAATTCTCTATTTCCATTATTGCGGGGAGGAATTCAAAACTCGAATTTTTATTTCCATTGTGGCAAAAGGTCATATTACAATAAAATGATCAACCGAATCTGAAGCATGAGGTTCTTCATTTAGGGTTTTTACATTAATATTTATTCTTTACTAAACTTTTTATGAAAAATTTTCTGACACATTAAGGCTCCTTATTCCCTAAAAGGTCGAAAAACTCTATTAATGAAAAAAGCCGCATAAAATGCTATTTATAAGATAGTTTGAAGTATTAGTAATACAAAAAAATAGTTTTGAACCATGTTTATTATTATTAAGTACCCAAAAATACGATTCTTACAAAAAGTGTCCTGTGAAGTGTGATTTAAGTGTCATTTTTAAAAATTCATAGTAATTTGAAATTTACTGCTATAGTAATGTTTTTTTTTATCGTGATAGAAATATAGTTTAACTCTGCAATGGTAATATTTTTAAGGCAAAATATTCATAGGGTTTTCGTGGAAAAAATGAAATGTAACCGTGTTTTCATCAAAAAACTGGCATATAATCAGAAGGTATTTTGTCGATTATCCAAGATGAATCTTCGATTTTTATTTCCATGGCCGTCTCATAACTGGAAAATCCGGAAAGGCCTTCCAAGACAACCAATTTTTTTCATATTTCACTCGTTAAAATGTAATATTTGCTCCGATGGCCGTCTAGATAAAGAAATTAACTATTATGTGCATCAATAGTTGATTTAAAAAAACTTAGTATTTTCGCCATAGCCTTCGATGAAAATGAAGCATTTCGTGAAATTCACGCGTTTTGGGAATAAGGCCTCTGAGAAAATAATTCGACATTCGCGTGTCACCGACGAAATACGAAGTATTTTTTTTAAATACCACGACGGTGGCAAACAAGCATACGGCCCCCTGATGGTAAGCAGCTACCGTAGCCTATGGACGCCTGCAACTCCAGAAGTGTCACATGCGCGTTGCCGACCCTTTAAAAAAGGAGGATCCACTGTGTTGACGCTAAAGGAACAGGAGGGTCCCTCGTCGTCAACACACTGGGTCCTCTTTGAGCTCTTTGGCAACCTTACTTACCAGCAGGAACACAACACTGCGAGTAGGGTCTAGTGCTTTTTGGCTGAGGTTTTCTGTAAGGTGGAGGTACTTCCCCAGTCGGGATCTGCTCCAGATTTGAGACATGACATTCGCCGTGTTGTGCCCTACCACACAAAGCGAGATGACATTCGCAGTACCCATACCTCTCTTATGGACGTAGTCTAAGGACATACTCATGTCCAAAAACCGAATTTTATTTTACGCACGCACTGTATGTAGTACCTACAGGCGCCATCAAATATATCGGAGTGGCCAATATCTCAACATGCACTTTATCGCTTTGACAATAGAGGCATTTTTGAGATACTTGTGACCTTGGCCGCTCCGATATATCTGATGGCTGTACAGTCACCGGCAATAGTATCTTCCTACACGTAGGCCGCAAAAATATGTGACACGCTCTTATTTGTAGGGCCATAAGAGCGTGTCACATGTTTTTGCGGCCTTCGTATTGGAATATACTATTGCCGGTGACTACATCGTGGCTTTACAAATACAAATATTCTTTATTGCACACCTCAGTAACATAGAACAGTACAGTACACAGATTAAAAGTAAAGGCAGTCAACAGGCGGTCTTATCGCTAGAGCGGCAGTCTTTCAGACAAACTTGGGGTAGCGGAATCTAGTCGAAAATAATCGTATCGTATGAGTAGGTGCAAGGCAAATGAAACAGTGAAAATCCAGTAAACAATAACAAAAAAACCGGCCAAGTGCGAGTCGGACTCGCGCACCGAGGGTTCCGTACAAACATGTAGGTATATAGGGGTAGTAACTTTAAAATTGTTAAAAATATTGTTTTTATATGATGTAATTAAAAATTTACGGTTTTCGCAATTTTTCCTTATCTGTGCTATAAGACGTTGCTTCGTACTACCCTGTAGGTTTTGATTCCCTTGAGAGTTTCGAAAATTTGCGGCATAAGCGGCTGTATCTTTTGATAGCGTTGGCTTAGAAGTTTGATTTTTTCACGGTTCCGAGGGACAGTAGACCTGAGTAGTTGATATAAATTTCAGCTTGTAACTCCACGCGTTCCTGAGAAAAATAATCTTGACAGACAGACAGACAGACGGACAACAAAGTGATCTTATAAGGGTTCCGTTTTTTCCTTTCGAGGTATATACGGAACCCTAAAAAATATAAAACACGCTTTACCTTATATGCGGAATAATTCCAGGACTGTCGCTCGTTCCGTGTCGGCAATACTTGCTGCGAGTTCATCTGCTTAGACGACGTAGTCAAGCCGGTGGACGGTGAGGGCAACCTGCGGATGGCCGCTGGAGGCGCCGTGGCGGTTGCCCTGCTGACTGTGGCGCTGGTAGTCTACCGCGTGAGGAGGCAGAAGAGAAGGAGGCCGACGCGGGCTGATGAGAGGAGCCTCACTAGCATCGGGTGAGTTGATGGAAAACTCTAAACGAATATACATGGCGAATACCCCGTTTATCTACAATCACATTGTAAGTCCTCTAAAATGTGTTCATAAACGGTAGGCAAGATTTTACTATGATAAGGTTTTTTATCTGTGGCAGTAACGTAATTTTAACATTACATGCTCAAATATTGTTAAGTTATGAGTTTCAAATCTGGAACATCGAATTTGATAACGTAATGAAAATCCTGCCCTCCTCCCCTATCGCCGGCACGCGCCCGCCCGACCGCCGCCACAATCCAGTTGGCCATGGCCGTGCAATGGCGGTCGGTATGCAACTGTAGGTATTAATTAGGCCTTAAAACGTAACAGTTACATAAACTACTATTCTAATAGTATTATGTAGAATAATTTAGATGTAGTCTCTTGCAAATGCGGCTTTTATAAATAAGTATAATGGCAAACAAGCACACCCCGCCTGTGGTAAGGAGAGAGATTAGCTCATGAACGTTTAATATTACGTTGCCTTGCTAAAAAAAAAAAGCTGTTTATTTCAGGATATTGTCATTTACGTCTACTTATTTACAAGTTAGGCTCAGTTTAATCTTGTTTTTTTAAAGATTGTGTATCTAAGCACAATGAATTGACTAATTATAGTCTAAAAGACAGTTGCTACAGCGTTTCATGGTTAAAAGCTGCCTTTAAACTGCGTCAGATTTGGAGAATTTGGAAATAGTTTACGGAAAAAACATCGCAGCCAACTGGTAAGTCTGGTTAGTTGGTAGAGCAAGCGGCGGGCCCGACACTCGACAGGCATTAAGTTTCATTTTTATTTATTTTTAAACGTTATAATTAAACTAGTCTCTCTTGCCATCCATCCTCATAAAAACAAATCATACGTCGAGTCATTTACGGTATACTCTGTGAAGTTGTGGAACGCGTTGCCATCTCCGCTGAGGCAGTGCCAGTCAGTGGCGTCGCTTAAGGCTAAATTGAAAAAGTTATGGCTTTCAAACCCATGACAATTGGAAGGCGGGTGGGCGTGTGCAGTTATATATGTTTTATATATTTATATATATATATATATACCTATGTATGTATTATTATATTTATTATTATATATATATATATTTGTATAATCTATACCAATACCATACGTATTTATTAACACTACCTATTGTATCTAGGTTTAGTAACTTCTCCGTAGTTTTGTCGTCATGTACAAGTAATGTACAAATCTTTGTCTACCATGTATGACCGATTTCTCTCAGTTGCTTAAAGGTTAGCTGGAAGAGATCCCTTAAAGGGATAAGTTCGCCTTTGTACACACTCACTATATTTTTGTTGGTCATGTATTTGTTTTGTGCAATAAAGTGTTTTACTGGTACAGTCGAGGACAAAGAGATGTATACACTTTTGGACCTTATTACAACGCAATAAGGTCCAAAAGTGTATACATCTCTTTGTCCTCGACTGTACTACCAGTCGGTAGAGCCCCTACCTATGAAGCAGGAGGTCCTGGGTTTATATATCGCAAAAACAGACAAATAGTTGGCTAATACAAAGGCATAGCTAGTTGACAACAAAGGTCATAAATATGTAACAGGTAAACCATCGACTTCCGGCTATTATTAGCGCTCACTCAACTATAGTTCTTGCATAAGATTAATGCAAGTTTGACGAAATTAGATTTTATCGACATAAAAATAAGATTTAGATCAGTGGTCATGTTTTTATACGTTAGTCTACCGACGCTTTACGCAGATTGCTGCGTCATTAATTCTATTGTAGTTATAGAACTACAAGAGAATTAATTTGATATTCTTGATTGAGACAAATCGGTTCATGGAGGATTAATTTCCCTAACGGTTGAAGAGACATGAAGGTGTCATTAGAAGCGTGTTTATCACTACATAGGTACTTAGTATAAAACAAAGTCGTTTCCGCTACCTGTCTGTCCCTATGTATGCTTAGATCTTTAAAACTACGCAACGGATTTTGAGGCGGTTTTTTTAATAGATAGAGTGATTCATGAGGAAGGTTTATTTATATGTATAATACATGCATAATACAGTAGAGAAACACTGATCATTTTAGAGGTAGATGTGTTGTCGTAAATAAACACTTTTTTTGCGCTTACATTGCAAACGCTGGCTGAACCCTACGAGATAGATCAAAATAATGTGCTACAGTATTGTACTCCTTAAAAAGCTCTACAAAAAAGTCCGTGATTGTATATGTCTATGTATATCTTAGGAATAACCCACAATAACCATTTTTTATCCCGTGCGAACTGCGAAGCCAGGGCGGATCGCTTGTCTTTAATGAACAAAAAAATATGATATGATAAATATATAAAAGAAGAAACTGACTGACTGACTGACTGAGTGACTGACTGACATATCAACGCACAGCCCAAACCGCTGGTTCTAGAGATTCCAAATTTGGCACGTAGGTTCCTTTTAGGGTCTAGGGGTGCACTAAGAAAGGATTTTTCAAAATGCACCGCCTAAGGGGGTAAAATGGGGGTCCAAAGTTTGTATGGCGAATCAAGATTTGTTAGATTATTTTATTCGAAACTTCACAGGAGTATTCCTAACGATAAATGAGTAAACACGTGTTTCAGGTTTTTTGAAAATTCAACCCCTAAAAGGGGCAAATGTAGTCACAAAGTCTGATAATCAACATGGGTATCGAATCCTTTTTGAGTACTTATAGTACGCGGGCGAAGCCGCGGGAAAAGGCTAGTGATAAACTAAAGAAACAGTAAATTGAACAGGCTTTCATATAACGAAATAAGTGTTTTTCGGGTTTAAAACCATAAAAAGTTTAAAGGCTACGGGCCATGCAGTTGCACCACGTAACATTAACGAACTCGTGAACGTTAAATATGACTGCGATGTTGTCATCCCATAGAAAACCGTCAAACTATTCATACAAAAACATTTTAACGCTGACGTTAACAGACGATTTACGGCACAACTACTTCTGGATTTCTATTATCCCTGTAAAATGTAGTGGAATGGACCATTTGGTAAACGTTCTATGTATCTCATACTGTTGAAGGTATATAAGCGGCAGCATGGGCTACATGGGGGGCACGTGCGAGACAGCCCTGGCCGGATGGAAGCCCCCCGGCAACTACATGCCCCGCGGTGAGGCCCCGCCGCCGTACGACGAGGCCGTGGCTCAGTGCTCCGACGGCATGAGGTGAGGCGTAACGGGAGGCCTAGCCGAAGAAGAAGAAAATATAATTTTCACACTACCTAATCGTATACGAGCTTCTTCTTCCCTGCTAGGAGGGAAGAAAGTGGCACTTTTCTGTTCTAGAACATTAGCTTTTTTTCAGCAAGTCCGTCATTAAAAACAAATTTCTTATTGAATTAATCGATTCATTATAATCAGGAAGCACATATAAAGTTAAAATAAATATGATACAACAGTAAAAAAAAAAATCCTCTAAAGTGGTGTGAAAAGCAGTATGTGTCACATAGGAGCAAAACTATTTTCATCTTGGGCGTTAACACTTGAATACCTCACTACGCTCAGGAGTCTACTTTAGAATCCCTCGCTACGCACGGGATTCTATTATAGACTCCATCGCTTCGTTTGGGATTCAATACACACCCTCGCCGTAAATAATTCATTTTGCTCCCTTGTTACACAATCTACTATTTAAAGGGGGACGCGGCTGTTGTATTTCAAACATTTTGTTTATTTGTTTTGTCCATAGATTGACCACCGAAACGCCATTCCACCGGACCTATCCAACCAACCTAGACACCATGGTCCGACCAGACGATGCCATGCAATGTTCGGGACACGGCTACATCACCATACCGCGCCCTTTGCAACAGGTATTATCGAACGAGCGTAGTGAGTTCTTACAAACAACTTCTGGCTAGTGGGACGTCTCGGCATTTCGATGGCTTTTTGATTTTGAGAGTTTGTTCCGCGATAACTTTAGTAACGTTTTTCTGATCTTTATGAAATTTGTTGGAGATCGACCAAGGAGTATGGAGCTAGAAGCGATGGAGCGAAAAAATCATCATAAGGGTCTTGTTATATTGGTCATTTAGTTTGCAAGGAAATCGCGAGTTCTGAGTATAATCATGTGTAATCAGACCATTGTATATTTATTTTTTGTCTGTGGCTGTGTCGTCACTCGTCAGCTATAAGTTAGGTCCCCACTAAAAATCAGCGCCACGGCTTGCCGTGGCATTAGAATGGAATAGAAAATTGTTTATTTGGTGGTACAGAAAATAGTAGTAACATATCAACTTAATCTATCTACATCTTAATCCTAGTACAGAGCACCAAAGCACCAAAAAGGATTACAGTGAGGGTTGCATTATGCTGAGTGGGGGGGGTCCTTTTTGTCGTCCGTTTTTTATACCATTTCTTGTACAATTTAACTGGTGTGACGTAAATAAATGTATTTTATTTCTTTCAAAAAATCCTCTAGATCCTAAAACAATAGAAAGTATAATATAAAATTTAACTTACCTACCACGAAGAGCGCGACTGCGAGTATTAAGGAGTTACTATGATTTTATTTGTCACCAAAGTATGATTGTAAATGTTTTATTGAAGGGTTTAAAGTTTATATGCGTTGTCAGATGCCGAATCCGCAGAACTGCTTCGCTGCGCCGCTGCTGCAGCCGCACCCGGAACCGCGCGAGCCTGTCATGCATCACCCGATGGCACCTAACAGTCAGTATACATAGCGATCGCACTACTATAAGTTATCAGATGAATCCGCAGAACTGCTTCGCTGCCCCGCTACTTCAACCGCACCCGGAATCGAGTTAGCCCGTCATGCACCACCCGCTTGCACCTAACGGTCAGTATACATAGCGACCGCACTACTATAAGTTATCAGATGAATCCGCAGAACTGCTTCACTGCCCCGCTGCTTCAACCGCACCCGGAACCGAGTGAACCCGTCATGCACCACCCGCTTGCACTACTATAAGTTGTCAAACGAATCCGCAGAATTGCTTCTCTGCGCCGCTGCTACAACCGCACCCGGAACCGAGTGAGCCCGTCATGCACCACCCGCTTGCACCTAACGGGCAGTATATATTGCGATCGCACTACAACGAGTTGCCAGATGAATCCGCAGAAATGCTTCGCTGCCCCGCTACTTCAACCGCACCCGGAACCGAGTGACCCCGTCATGCACCACCCGCTTGCACCTAACGGGCAGTATATATTGCGATCACACTACAACGAGTTGCCAGATGAATCCGCAGAACTGCTTCGCTGCCCCGCTACTTCAACCGCACCCGGAACCGAGTGAGCCCGTCATGCACCACCCGCTTGCACCTAATGGGCATACATAGCGATCGCACTACAACGAGTTGCCAGATGAATCCGCAGAACTGCTTCGCTGCCCCGCTACTTCAACCGCACCCGGAACCGAGTGAACCCGTCATGCACCACCCGCTTGCACCTACGAGGGTAAAACTGAAAGTTTCGGGAATAGAAAAAAATATGCAGTATAAGTGAATTTATTTATTTTTATTGTTTTTCAAAATATTCTCCTTTGTATTTCATGCATTTATGCATGCGTTCAAACCAATCCGTAAAGCACTTTTTGAACTCTGAAGTAGGGGTCGACAAAATGGCTATTTTATAGGCCTCCACTGCTTCTTCTGGTGTCTGAAACCGCTGACCACGCAGTTTGTCCTTGATTCTGGGGAATGTAAAAAAGTCGTTGGGACTTAAGTCAGGGCTATATGGAGGGTGGTCCAATATTTCGACTTTTTCACCGTCCAGGTACTCAGTTGTTGTCCGAGCGGTATGTGGGCTGGCGTTGTCGTGGTGAAGCATGATGCGTCGACTAGGGTTTGTTTTTCGGAGTTCAGCAAAAACTTTCGGCAAACAAATAGTGGTGTACCAATCAGCATTGACTGTTCTACGATCCTCAAGAGCAACAGTAGCTACGTGACGAGATTTAGAGATAAACGTAGCTACCATCTTCTTAGCCGTGCTGCGAGAACGAACAACTTTTGTCGGTTTGAGCTCGTCTTCGAAGACCCATACTCGGGATTGGTTTTTAGTTTCAGGTTCATAAGCGTATATCCACGACTCTTCACCTGATACTATGCTAAAAACTGCATTTGAGCGTCCCTTGTTAAATTTTTTCAAAGTTTTGCGGGCACCAATTGACACGGACTATTTTCTGCTCGTCAGACAATAGGTGAGGTATCCAACGGGAAAATAACTTCCTCACGCCTAATTCTTCTTTTAAAATAATTTGACTCATGCCAATACCCAGACACTCTTGAATTTCCCGATATGTCACATGTCGGTCTTCATTTATCAGGCGACGCACAACATCGACGTTTTCTTGCGTGACTGCCGATTTTGGTCGACCTTCACGCACATCGTCGGTGAGGGATACACGGCCACGTTGAAATTCTGAATACTACATGTATATTGTAGTCTTTGAAGGTGCTTCATCATTAAAAGCAGCAACCATCTCTCCGCTCTTCACATTGTTTTTGTGTTAGTCCACTTTTAAAGTCAAAATTTCACGGCACAATTCCATTTTAAGCAGCGACTCGACGACTTCAATAAACAATTGAAACCGAACCATAGATTTATTTTTCTAAGTGGCCAGTGTGTTGAGATAAGGAAACTTCAGAGATTATAAAAAGGTATAATACATGTTAAACATAAATTAATAAGTATTCGATTCCTGACACTTTCAGTGCAAGCCTCGTAACAGTCAGTATACATAGCGATCGCACTACTATAAGTTGCCAGATGAATCCGCAGAACTGCTTCGCTGCCCCGCTACTTCAACCGCACCCGGAACCGAGTGAGCCCGTCATGCACCACCTGCTTCTTGCACCTAACGGTCAGTATATATTGCGATCGCACTATTACAAGTTGTCAGATAAATCCGCAGAACTGCTTCGCTGCGCCGCTGCTACAACCGCACCCGGAACCGCGCAAGCCAATCATGCACCGTCCCCCGGTCACCCAACAGTCAGTATACATTACGATAGGACTACAAGTTGTCAGGTGCCGAATCCGCAGAACTGCTCTGCTGATGCGCACTGCTGTAGTCGCACCCGGAACCGCACAAGCCTGTCATGCACAACTCGCTGGAACCCAAGAATCAGTATACACACACGACCGCACTACTACAAGTTGTCAGATGCCGAATCCGCAGAACTACTTCGCTTCGCCGCTGCTACAGTCACATCCAGAACCGCGCGAG